>BMAV01008130.1:85278-115372 GCA_019973955.1 Trichonephila inaurata madagascariensis | reverse complement strand
TTAGGAATTTTCTTTTATATTTCAAACAGAACCAAAAAACATTTTTCATTCTTGGAAGTTAGGAATATTTTGAATAATTTCGAAAGGAATTCAATGTATTAATTAGGATAACTCGCTCTTTCGATTAATGTATCTGATTCATTTCTGCACATGCCGTGATGAGTGTTTTGTTCACCTAATATAATGCAAGGGAATGCATTTTTCCTTTTCTGGGATTAAAATCTTTCAAAACATTCATTTCAGTGAATTTCTTAACTGGGCATCTTGTGTTGTATTTATGACATTAAATGTGAAACATTGAAAAAATTATCACCTGAGTTTAAGCCTCATTCTATGCAAAAAATGCGTTGTTTACATTTATTAGTAATATGTAGCAATATGCTTTCACACACTACATCTGTTTAAATAGAAAGGTTCTGTGCGCCATAACCTGACGATAGAAGATGATCTTTACAAAAATAAAAGATCTAGCATTTCTATTTTTTTTATAAACTGTTTTATAAAATAAAATTAAAGCATTAGACATGGAGGGTATTCGTGTCAAAGTTACTTTTCCTTCTATAAAACATGCTTCAATATAGTTATCTGTATGTTTGTCAATAAAACAACTAAAAAAATTGAAAACACTAATGCTTACTAGATGCTGAAAAAATTCGTATAGTTGCAGTTTAATTAAAATTGTTTCAGTAATACATAAGACACTGAAGTCTAAGAGTAATTATCCTATTTTACGCGACACACCTAACAAAAGCTTTATTTACAACTGAATAGCTTCGATCAACATGCCATTTTCTTTCGACAAATATCTGTAAGACAAACATTTTAAATTCATACAACTTAAAGCTTGTCGCCTCCATTGCCTAATTGAAACCCACTTTCTGTTTTTGTTAATACTCTATAATTAAAGGTAATAAGGTCATCGTTTTGCTAAAGGCTAACTCTCTCTCTTGCTCACACACACTCGCCTTTTTTAGGACAAAAATTATCACCAAACAAAATCTTGATCTCAGATTTTTGATTTCAGAAATCGCCTCATTCAATTTTTCCAGTATCATTCGCTGTTTTCAAGTTATTTGTGTGTGTTGTTTAAACTTACTGAGAAAATAAATTGATTGTTTTTTGGGAAATATATATTTGCATTTTATATATTTAGATAAAAAAAATAAAAAAACGTCTCATTTTGGACAATTTAAGTTATTTTTCGTTGAAGGTGGAAGTTGATTAATTTGTGTTGTTTCTCACTATGGAAAAGAGAACTAAAACGACTGAGAATTAAAAAAATTGCGTTTATTTCTTAATCACACTGATAAAGAAGCGAATAGCAAGAGAGAAAAAATAATATAAGATTTTTAATGTTATCTGAATATTTTCTACTACATGTTGAAAAATATTTTGTGGTATGTAACCTAAAAATTAACGTGCCATTAAATGGCTTGTAATTTAAAGTGCTGCATTCAAAAATCATGAATCACTACTACGTTATTTAAGGTTCTTTGTATTTTACGTTATAAGATTGCATGTGTATTATATTCGATCCTTTTTGTTTTGTTCCTTTCGGTTTATCTTATTTTTTCAGCCTCTTGCATGGTGTAATATAGCATATCAACTGATCAAGGCCTCTTTTTAACTGTTTGTTATACACAAGATAAAGTCTGTTCAGAATTTCGTTACGTCCTTTTTTTTAATCAAAAATTCTCCGTTGTAGCCTTTGTTTTCTCCTGCATAATAATAAACAGAATTTAGTATAACTAAAATGAAAAGAAAGAAGAAATTAATTGTAAGAAGAAATTAGTCAGTTAAAGAAATTAGTTGTAACCATTTCCTTGGTTTTACTTTCTTGCAAAAGGTGAATCTGTTCCTTCTAAATAGCAAGCCTTAAGACGAGTAAAGGAATTAACCCTTTCAATTGTAACTTGGATGTCTGTATAGTAAGGAAATCTGTGGCCTGATTCTCTATAAGGAAGATGTTTTTAAAAAGTGAGGCTGATTTCAGCGTAACGGTGAGTGAGCTTTCGGTACTTTCTTTAGGGAAGTTGAAACATTTTTTGTAGAATTACATGAACTACTTTCATCTCATCACGAAAGACATTAACATAGCGTTGAAGATTGAAATCTACTCGCAATACTGGTATTTTTCCTGGTGATCATTATAGTGAAACGTAAGAAAATGATTCTTATCGAGCTTTCAAATTTTGTTTCATCAGCGAAGGAAAATGATTATTGAACAGAATATTAATCACTGCTTTGCTATTTAAATAAATGAATTATCTTTTCTGATATAAGTAAAACGCATTTTTATTAAGGAATTTTCTCCTCACTATGTCTACCTGTGGTTTTGTTGCTGCTTTTTCAAAGTCTGAGAGTTCAATTCCAAGTATTTAACGATTATGATCAAATTTACATACTCTTACCATTCAATTTTCACTTCTGTGTCTATTTTCCGAACATTTTATGAACTCATCAAACTCTTTATTAACCGTTATCATCCATGTGTCCAATCAACTGTCAACTGTTCATTCCTTTTGAAATTTAAACTCAGGTAACTTATATAAGGGATATAAAAAACTATTTATTCCCTCAAAAGTAATAAGAATTAATATTTTTAATATATTTATATACTAAATATTATTTAAAATAAGTTAAATATGTTCATTTCAAGAAATATGCGATAGCTATTAACAGTTCTTTTTAGCAAGATTTTTGTTAACTGTTATGCTTAAATTCTGAATGCCTTATAGTGTTCATTTTGTATCGAAAATATAAAATGTGCTCTATAATTCTTATTTAAATTCAATTATTATTCGTAAGATTTGAATATAAGAAGTAAAATCTATCTCTTCTCTGTGAAAAAAGTTAAGTTTGGATATATTTTTTTCACGTTTTCCATGCTATGTTACTATGCTAAAAGCAGAAGTTCTGATTAAAAATCCAAAAGTCTCTCCTTATTTTATGCCCCCAGAGATTAGGATGACATGTCATTTAGTAACTTTTTCTCTCATTAGTATTTTGGTCATATTCCTATGTATGTTTTTGTTCCTCACGTATTTGAATAAGTTGTAACCTATTTGTTTCGCTGCCCTCTTAATTGTTCGACAGGCTGAGTGAAACGAACAAAGAATATACAGCAAGGGTAAAACGAGGGGCTGGATAAGGCACTAAAAAGGCGGAGGCTATTCTGAACCTGTTTGTCTCGAATTTGAAAAAAAAAAAAAAAGAACTAAGAAAGAAAAAAAGAAATCGTGCTCGACCTTGATTTCTTTCAACTCATACACATTCAAGTTTGTTGCTTTAAGACGCTTCTCGTATTTTATAACTTGTTAAAGCAGCAGGGATAAGAGAGATGGAGACTGACCCACTTTTTGTTAAGTGTAATGCCAGGGAAGCATCTTCAAATGAAAGAACCGCTGAAACAATAGCCACGACTCGATCATTATTGCTACCCACCCTTTTTCTACCCTGAATGGTAATGATCGAACTGGTAGTTTTGAACTAATCGCCAGGGATTACAGGATCCATGCTCTCTGTGTTTGGTATCCCACCTATTTCTTTCTCTTTTTTTTCAACCGATTCATAAGGATTGATCCATATATAGGTGAACCAAAGGGAATAATAATCATTGTCTGGTTACCATGCTTGGCTGGCTTTCAGATAATGAGAGTAAAATGAATTGATCCCATTGACCCTTGTGATACGTCCACGTAGTAACGTGAAATAGAGGGTTCTGAAACGCAGAATGTACTTTTTTTTATATTTTCTCTGTATTATGTATGTGAGAAAATTCTTTTGTTCTACGATAAAGCTCAGATTGTTTCTACAAAAAATTCGATTTAATTTAAATTATGGACGAGCCGATGCAGCGATTCTACCTGACATACTTTGGAACAGATTACAATATTTCTCAAAATGAGACTGATTGAAAGAATAAAAATATGTAGAGATCCAACTGCTTTCTTCAAGATCAGAAACACACGAAAAGGAAGCTCTCTTGAGGTAACTCAAGTATGTTATGTTAACTCCTTCATATTTAAAAAACGTTTGATTATTAGGGTTGGTTTGACCTTTTAACTCATCGTCAAGTTAAAATCCCGGATTATTAATTCGAATGGTTTTTGCATTCAAAACTAAACGTACAAGTATAACCTCCCTGTATAATTTGCATAAATTAGTTAACCTGTTTTGATGGCTTAGCTGGCGAACTTTGGCTTTCTAGAAGTAGTCTGAATATCTATAAACAATCAGGTTTCCCCTTTTCAGCTCCACACATAACCTGTAAATGCTTTTATTCGGATTTATTATCTTTCCATATATTTCAGGAAACATTCATTTGTATATTATAATTATATCATTTAAATGAAAATATAACAATTATTTTACTAGAAATAGAATTGTACGTTTAGTTCACTAAATTCACCAGTTTGCTGTGCAACATTAAAATCAAATGAATTCAATTAAATATCTAAAGATTTTTACTTCTAGCATGAAATAAAATTTACTCATAGTAGCTTTACTGTTAGCACTAAATACTTCGATTGTCCGGCGTGAAATTTAACGTTATTGTACTCCAAAAGCTAATGCTCAAGATATCAATTTAAATAGCATTTAAAGATTCAGAGTAATATTTTTTTAATGTGCTGGATGATTAAAATTCCAAGCATCTTGAGATTTTCACAAACATATACGGCATAGTTTGTAGCTTTTATTGTGTTCCTTCCATGATTTCTAATTTCACATGTTAAAATTTTTGAATGGTTGTATTAATTTTTAATGCCAATGTTTTAATTATATAGAAAATTATTTAAAAAAGTGAAATTGCTTAGTTAAGTTGTTTACATTTTAATAAAAGGATTAAAATATCAAATAATTTGATAAACACAATTATTAATTCTCAAAAATTGGAAGCTATTTTAGTTGAGATTTTGATATTAATCATCAAAAATTATTATATTCAGTTAATCCTGCATAAAGCAATATTCTCCGTAAGAATCCAATTGGTCTTGTCTACTCATGCTTCATGCCAAAATAAATGAATTTGTTTAAGTGGGGTCACATGGATTTTATGCATCATCAAAAGATTTTTCTATCCAATTTTTACCCAAAAGTTTATCATATTCACATAAAGCAGAAATAATTTCTTCAAACATTACCTACCCGAAGGGTAGTAATTTTTAAAACTTCCATTTCTTCACAGGATTGTAATGTTATTTTAATGCGTAGAAGAAAATGGCATACAATAAATAAAGAAAATATAAAGGGGGGGGGGGGATTGGAACATCACACTGATAAATTTAATGCTTTCACATTTTCCACAGATTAACAGATCCATTAGTTATAGAACCTGTTTTACCGAGGAAATGATTTTTTGTGAAAGTGTCGAATATCGGCCGCAGTGACCTCTAAACAGAATTTTAAAGTGGTTCTTTATTTTAAGAAAGAAATCTGTCATGTTTTTTTTTAAGAACTAGGTTATTGAGAAAACATCATCTCGCCTGCGGCAAAATTTTCAATTCCATGTCAACGATTTTTATAAAAAAAATAAGGTAAAAAAAATGTACAAAAAAAAATTTATAGTATTGAACATTACTTATCGTTTTCCTTGAACTTAAAACCCGTAAATTTTTGTTTCGCAACAGAGGGGAAAAAATCCGTTTTCTAAATGAAATGAACAAGGTAAAAGAATACAAGCTAGATCAGAGATAGGAAAAATTGTTGGACAAAATTTCGTAAAAGATGCACGTAAAAAATCGTTGGCTTTTAGGATTCGAATGGCAAACAATATTTTTAGTGCTAATGGGTCTACAAAAAACATTATAATCAGAAGATGTACAGTGATATTAAATACATCAAAATATAAACATTAGAAGCAGATCAAAATTCCAGATTTCATTTTATTTATTTGTTCAACTAATAGCCCTCAAAAAAAAAAAAAAAGAAACGCAAGGGCTAATAGCGACGGACCTCGTAATTTAAACATCAGTCAAGTGGCAGAAACAGTAATTCCAGAAAGGATACCTTAAAATAAAGTAAATTTTACCTGAATTAAAGAATATATATATATATATATAATTTACTCTTTACATATTTTAACTTTGAAATTAGTTTTAAAAATAAATTCTTTCGGAAGTGTATTTGATGCCATTACCTTTATAATGCCCCAAGCTGTTTTTGACATCAAAATGAAATACATTTCTTTATAAAAAGTAATCAATTTTAAGCCTTTTGAAATATTTTAGAATATCAGTAATGATGTTTTGAAAAAAGGAATTTCTATTTTCCTTTTTCAGTGGACATTCTATCAATTCATTTAACTATAGTAGTATAAAAAAAGTTAATGTCGATTCCTACTTAGGTCAACAAAGAAAAATTTTGTTTTAGTTACTTTTTATTAAATAATTACAATTAAAATATAAATATGTACATACATATGACAGAATTGCAATATTAAGTGCAAAATAGAAAAGGATTTTCTTTGCAGTTTTCCATTCTATATATGGTGTTGAACTATTATTTTTGTTTGTTACTATTTATTTATAGATTAAATTTAACTATTTCAATAAAACCGTATAGTAAAAAGAAATCGCATTCTCAGAAATTAGGCCATCCCAGGAAGGATTCGAACCCACGACTTTTGGATTAGAAGTCCAACGCGCTATCCATTGCGCTACAAAGACACAACGAACGATTTTCCTTTTTATATATGGTGTTGGACTATTGTTTTTGTTTGTTACTATTTATTCATTAATTTAATTACATTAATGAATTAATATTTGAAAAAACTGCATTAACATCAAGTGTCATCCACTACAAGTTTAAAAAAATGTATTTGAACTAGAGTGGATGAATAAAAAGTATTTTATTAACGAATGAAAATTTGAACAAGATGCATATAAATAAATATATATAGGGCGAATGTGAACTAATAGTAGGAATTGAAAAATATCGCATAACCAATTTTCCATTCTTTAAATCCTAATCTCTTACCAAAAAAATGCTAAGCATTCAAAAACGATGTAGAGAAAAAACACATCGAGATTTTATGAAAATTTTCATTTTGACAAATGAATCGAAGTAATATCAAACAAATTAACCTTTAA
Source organism: Trichonephila inaurata madagascariensis (assembly GCA_019973955.1). Classification (NCBI taxonomy): domain Eukaryota; kingdom Metazoa; phylum Arthropoda; class Arachnida; order Araneae; family Nephilidae; genus Trichonephila; species Trichonephila inaurata. Next base: position 108,281 of record BMAV01008130.1, on the reverse strand, counting down.
ACGCGCCATTTGAGGTCCCCCACGGTCCATTCTTATGAATTTTCTTTTCTTTTTTTTCTCCCTGTTGATTGAAAAGAATCTTCTGAAAAAGAAGAAAAGGAGAGTGGGGAAACGATGTTTTCTTCCACGTGGAGTTGCAAATCTATTTTTTCCCAGCTCACCTTCTTTATTTTTCCTTTCAATCTACATCCCCTGAGGCTAAAGTGTTTGAGATGGAAAAAAATGGGACAATTTTTCGCTGGTGAAACGTGAAAGGGGTTGACCTTCTTCCTTGCAACAGGGAAACCAGACAAGTGGGCGCCTCACTTCTAACGGAGCCTTAGGCTTACAGAGAACGGTTTTAACTAGGTATCCGGTATTTTTCGTAAATTGCAAAGGAGGATTGTTATATTCAATGGAGAGACTATTCCAATGTAAAAAGTAAGCGTTTGTGACCCATCTTTAAAGGGTTGGATTGATCTTTTGGGCATCATATGTTTTTAAATCTGCCCCTCTAAAGGTGTTATGTTTTTCCCTTTGAAATTCACCGGGTTTTTGTTTTTTTTTTGTATCGCGAAAATGTAAAAAATGAGCGAAAATTAATGTTTTAAATTTTTTTTTAGACTTTTTTTTTTTTTTTTGAAGTGGGATTTTAGATTGGGATGTTGCTTTTATGATGCTTAACTTCTGACAAGTCTTAGATTATTTAAAACACAAGAAAGGTTTTTTTCACTATGTTTTCTTATAAGAATTGTTTTTCTTTTAAAAGAGAAATTCATCAGTGGCGTACATAATGGTGGGGTTGGGGGGCTCTTCCCCCCACACCCCATAGACTAACAAATTTTTAATTTTTACCATAGAACCTGGTGTTGACTATAGTGGGAAGTTTTGAAGACACAACACTCAGGCTATATTTGTATATAGGCTTAAACACTTTAAAAAAATTTCTGGAGAAAAACCCACAGTCATTTTTTTCTTTTTGTTTATTTGGGTGTTTTTTGCTCCAATTAAGAAATGAAATAATATAAAGAAAAGTATATGGCATAAAAGCCTTTTAGCACTGACTACCATTAAAAAGAGAGGGAAACAATTTTTATCAAGTTGAACTTATCCTAACATTTACTTCTGCGTCTGTCGCGCGACATATAACTTTCGAGGCGTAATCTTGCGGGAATAGATCATCTTTGTGAGTTATATTTTTTCCCCATTCAACACACTCATTTTACTTTAATTCTTTTGTTAACATTATATTGGATTTAAGTGAGCTTGTGGCTAATTGTCAGTTCAAGGTCGATGAATTGTTTGACTAAGGAATAACTTTTTTTCAGCGCATCAGGGTGTCGTTTTTATTCATCCGTTCTATAATCGAAGTTTGCAATTACTGTAATAATAACTCTTTCTTATGAAATTTCGTGAATAATGATGTGAGAATTTTCTCAGATGTACATTTAAGAATTTCATCTCAAACACATAAAAGAACTAATTAAAAATAATAATCAATATTTGTGTTCAAATAATGCACTTTTTTTCTTTAATTGTGGTTACAAAACAATGATGATAAAAAATCCTTACCTTTAGCAGCATTTTAAGCGTATATCCATTACGTGTACGTCTTGAGACCCTGGGCCTCTACGCAAATGTAGGCGCTGGGCCCCTACACAAATGTAGGCTCCATTTATGACCCCCCTTAAAAATAGACAGTACATAACATACTTTGTCAAAGACTCGTACAAACAATAACACGAAACAAATAAATGTGCATGACTTACAATCGCACAAACCAGCTCGACCGACTGTCGCCTTTTGACTGAATGAGTAATGATGGTGCATGGTGGTAGACCTAGGCCTATACATAGACGACGGTCATCATATGTAGCCAGTTGACATATCGTCCGAAATTCTCAGAGTTTTTCGGAGAATACAACGGGAAATAACATTGGACCGTTGAAATTATTCGAATTGTGGTCTTATTAAGGCTTAGACGAGAACGAAATGTGACCCCTATTGTAGCCATGGGCCTGGGCCCGGTTGGCCCATGCCTTAAGCCGTCCTTGCATGCACAAGTCCTTAAAAAGCGAACTCTATCACACTGCTACGTTTTTTTAGACGTTATGGTTAATGATCATTCCCGCCCATGAAAATCGAATCTGAATAATTGAAATCTACGGCAATAATTTTAAATGATCATAAATTAAGCGCGGTAGTGCACACTAGGACATGCCGTTACGGATAGATGGGATGCGAGGAAATGTACAAAAGAAGTTTTATGTGCGAAAAAGGAAACTGGCGGAAAACGTCTGTTCCCAAGAAAGTTCGATGACTTGTTCTGGGATTCGATGAACCAGTTCTACTTCACAAACAGGATAAAATATCGTTCTTCAATCATATGATTTCGTTTTTCATTTTATTGTGTGTTTGATTATCGGTATTAATCATTTCTTCCCTTCTGTGTTTAGACTTTCACTTGGAGAAAACTTAGGGAAATCGTCATTTAGGGTAATTCGTCAATTCCCGAGGCAAATCATCTGAAACCAGATGACCTATTTTAACAGGATTTCATTTCCCTCTTTTTTATTTTGTCCTTTCACAACAGTATTAGAAAAGAGAATGGAAAGTTGTGATTTTCAAATATACACATTTAAAAAAAACTGATTAAGTTTTATGTAGCAAGACCGTCACTTGAGTTATGATATAGCAGTAGCGTATATAGAGGGGGTCAACTCCTCAACCCATAAAACAGCATATTTTTAATTTTTTGCATAATGATTATGGCTCGGGGCTTTCTTCTACGTGTTTTTTTAAATATATATGTATATATATAGCCCCCATAAGAGTAATTTGCGTACGCCACTGTGATACAGGCCTTTTATTAACCGAATTATTTACTCCACTTTCCACAAAAGATTTTATTTCATTTAAACTATTAAAACTGTTTTTGTAAACAAAAAATTAATTAATTCTTTTTCTTTAAATTTAGTGCTTAAAATAAAAAGTCTTTCACTCCCCCCCCCCTTCTTTCAGTTAATATTAACGATATATCCAAAAACTCATATTATCCTGATAAAATTAAAGTCGCAGCTTATTATTAGAAAAATTATTTTTTCTCCCTAAAATTTTAAAATAATTAGGATGTGTAACTTTTTTCTCTAAAATTTATTCTATTATAAATAACTTCTTAAAATTTACATAGAATAGTTACGAGCAAAATATTTCACTTTTTCAAAAATATGAAATAATTGATTGTTAAGTATGGGATCATTTCTATACAATAATTCATGAAATAAAATTGTACATTTATTGCACCCTGTAATCAAAATTTTTAAGAAAATAACTGTGTTTCGCGCAATTTGAAAATAGGTAATCCAGTCAATTTACTTTTTTTTATTTGTTGGTTTTAATAGATTGCAAAATTATCCTTTGTAGAAATAAGGTGTTAAAAAAAATACTATAACAAGCAAACAATACAGAAAAAACACCATGTAAATAATTTCTTGCTATCTAATAATCTCATTAATATGTTTTTATAAAATTCTTCAATTATTTATGGACAGTATTAGCACAACGAAGTATAATCTGTTATTTAAAAAAATTTTTGTTCCTTGCAGAATTTAAAAATATTTAAATGTAATTCTTTTTAAAAAAGTTTTTATTGACTGTAAAAATGATTACGCGTATTTTTTAACTTTTTTTTTCATTTCATTTATATATATATACTAAATTATTATAAATCTATTATAAACAAAACAATAAGCAAAAAAGTAGCAAGTCAGCACAGCACAAGAATATATCCTAATACAAACGATTAATATTTTCGTCCATTTTGAAGAAGTAACTCATTCTTCTAAGGCTATCTGAAAATATTCGAAAAAAATAAATGTATATCTCATGAAAATAATTCATTATTCTTAATTAATTAATTTTGAATTATTGTTTAATTTGAAAACTTGGTGCACATTAATAAACAAATTGCATCGCTTCTCGATTTCTTATCCTTATGTAAAGCGTATGCATTAGTTCGGTCCTTGTGTACCGTTAAGCGAGGTAGTGTCTTAGGAAAGAAAAAACTCAATCATTACATCGAAAATGTCAGAATTACACTTCCAAACAAATAAAAAACGTTAATAAAAAAGTTAGCCAACGAAGAGTGTGTAGTACTTTTTTTTTCTAAAATTAAAACCGATATAAAGTACCTCTCCCACCCCCAAGGTATGGCCAGAAGCATTAAAACTGCAGGGACAACCCCTGACTGTGTGTGTGTGTAGCGAAAGTATATAAGAAATTGAAGTGCAGCTTTTCGGTAATAGGACTTGGTTAGATCGACGGTGAACTTATGATCGCGAAGGTGATTTTCTTCTTTCTTAACATTGCCCCTTGCCTGATCTTTTCAGTATGACATGTAAATGGGCAATAAAAGGGTTTCCTGATAGCATGGAGGGGTGGAAAGAAATATCATAAAAATCATTCAATTTCCCTTCGAGCTTTTTTGACAGCTATTGGAGAGTTCTTCAGAATGTTTCTTAGCTGGAGATGCAGTCTTTGATTTTATCTTTCTTCCGGTTGTGTGTATGCACGCCCTTTCTTTCATTTCTTTTTCTAGAATTTGTAATTTTACTCTTAACTGCTTCCAAGATTGATCTCAGAGACGCACTGTGGTAGAATGGTCAGACTTCTTTGCTTCGTTTATGATTACCCCTCACTCTGCAGCAGCGTAGGTTTAGGGCATTACGCTCGTATTTAGTGGAGTTCTTTTCTACTTCTGTGGCGGTATTTTTTTCCCCTTTTTTTTAACTAGTATACTAAATGGTGGGATTTTTTTTCGAAGGTGGGGATGGAGTTGTATAGATAACTGTCGGTGATTTAGAATCAAAGTCGTATAGAATAAATTTCGCCTCAAAATCTGCTACAGAGGGAAATTACTGACTTTTATTGTGGTTACGCAGTCTGATAAAAAAGAAGGAATTGCTCTTACGATCTCATTCAGCCTTACGCATTTATGACTCTCTCATAATGGAAATTGATAGAAGGGGCATTAAAATATATTTTTCCCTCTCATAATATGACCAAACCGAAACTTTGGCATCATTTTTTTTTCTTCATGAGTCATTATAAAACTGTAAACATTTGAGAATTTAATGAATTTTTATTTTATAGACTTGTTTCACACTTGAATGTATAATGATATAAATTCCTCATGTCCCACTCATAAAAACATAGATAGATAAAAAGTATAAAAATGCTGTTAATATTGCCAACCTGAAACATTTTCTTTTCTTGAATCATTCAAATCGTAAGCATTCTATAAAGCCTTTTCTTTTTTTTCATCTTTTTTTTTTCTTATCATTTTGATGATAATTTGTGACAAATGGGTTCATTCATCTTTATAAGTTGATACCTTGTTAATCGAAAGACAATGCAAAGATGGTGTTTTTTGTTGTTGTTTTTGTCAAAAATATTTTTTTTATGCATTCACAATTATTTTACCGAACTTCACTATATTTATGATACATATATGAGATTTTTTTTTTCTCTCTTGAGTCTCTCCCAGACGCGAAGTACACATTCTAATATTTAATCTAATATTTAATCTAATATTTATTTATGTTTTGTTAAAAGAGAATGAAATTTCCTTCGAAAAAAAAATCACTGATAACCCTAACAATTTTAAGCAGTTAGGCTTGCATCGAAATGGCTGGAGTTGTCGATTCACGGAGAGTCCTGATGCCACTGAAGACCCGTCATGTAGAGGGGTTGTTAGGTAGGCCTAATCCTCTCGTTGGCGTGGTGTGAAAGGTTGCCGGCTCAGTTGTCCTGTTCACTTAACCGAGATTCAGAATAACGAGGTCCATCACCAAAAGCCCTCGCGTTGTCTTATACGACGTTAATAAGCTCCTAAACCAAAAAAATTGTTTTCTAGCATTACTCTTTATTCAGTGTTCTACTTTATTTACTAGTCTCACTAAAACTTGTTTGAGAGCAAAGTTAGAATTAAAGCTCCTTGAAATGTAATTTATTCTAAAAGAGTTTTATTGTAAGGTACCTATATATATATATATATATATATATATATATATATATATGCACATTTAAAAATTTTAATGCTTAGAATTGATAGGCACACTCTCTGTGCAAACACAGTATTAAATGCCAATGTAATAAACTTGAATAGTATAGGGCTCTTATGTAATTAATTAAATAAAACTTTTTGAGAGAGAGTGTGCGTCCTTGGGTATAAATGACTTCGTTATATCAGAAGAAATCGTCACGGGTTTGTTCCCAGCGTGTCGTGAGTTCGAGCCTTGTACCACTGAAAACCCGGCTTGTAGAAGGGCCGATGCAAGTCAAACCTACCAGGGCTCAAAGTCCTCCCATTGGCATGGTGTGGAGAGGAGGGTGCCAAGTGAGTGAGTGAATATTAACGTCTCACTCTTCAGCTACACGAGGGCTTTTGGCGACGGACCACGTCATTTTGAACCATGGTCAAGTGACGTGGACGACACCTGAGCTGGCGCTACTTCTCCTAACTACCACACCACACCAACGGGAGGACGTTTCAGCTCTCGACAGATTTAACGTGCATCGCTGCCCTACACGGCGGGTCTTTAGTGGTACTAAGCTCGAACTCAAGAGACATGCCTGCCATGATCCGATGCCTTGACCACTGGGCTGCCGCAGCCCTAGGAGGGTGCCAAATCGAGTTTGTCCTCCTTATTTGACAAAGGTTTCAAATTACGTGGTTCGTTGCCAATAGCCCTCGTGTTGCTGTATAGTGCGACGTTAATAAACACTCACTCACTTAAGCTGTCTGGCTTATCATCCCTTCATAATTCTTTTCATACACATTTTAAACAATAAAGCTCTTTTAAAAAGATATAACTATCTGAATCTTTTAAGGTTCAAATATTAACTATTCATTTAAATTAAGTGGCGCAACAATCCATGAGGGCCAAGGTCTACTATGCCCATCTCAGAACTTGTACCTGGGGCTCTGAAGTGCCTGAGTAGATATTCCAATCAGGTGGTCAGTCTGATGGGAAACCCCCAGTGTTTAGTTCCCAAGTAAGCTTGGTACTCATTTATCGACCCACTGAAGGGATGAAAGGCTGACACTACCACTCAGCCACCGGGCTTCAACTATTCATTTAAGGCTGTCTTCGGAAAAGTACGAGAGCTCTAACTAAACTCGAAGCACATTTTCAGACAGAAAAATGACCCAATTTCCATGGAAATTTGCAATATTATAACTCGTACCTCTGTTAAAAATATAGTGTTTTTAAAAATTTCAAAATATTCCGTGAATACTTTCTTTTTTGTTTTAATAAGTGAAGGCACAAAGCCCATTTAACATTATGGTATAGGATAAAAAATGCGAAACACTTTTTACACCAGAAACAATGAATCAACTCGGTTAAAAATGGGAAGTTTGATAAAAAATGCTGCTCTCTAAAGGATAGTGAAGCCAGAATATCATACTAATTTTTCATTTCTCTTATATCTGAAAAAAATATTCCAAATTCGGGTCCTATTCCTTAACATTAATCGAAAACAGCCTTAAGTATATATACTTCTTATTTCCATATGAATTATCTTATTTGATGCTTAGTATAAGTAATATCATCATTATAATCTGCAGTTGCACTCTGTTTCGATTATGGTAATTATACTAGAGCAAATTACTCCCAAAATCCTATTTTTACCCCTTTGCGAGACAGCATGTTAACGTACACGCTTCTGATCCATTGACCGATAACGCTTTTTAGCATGCACTTATTTCACGAATAAAGACTTGGCAATTTCTTTATCCTTCGGTTCATTGATAGTGAAGCCTGCTGTTGTCCAGCGCACGCGCAAATATTTGATGTGGGGAGGGGGAGGAGATGCGAACTTAACCAGAGAGGTTATCTAGTGTTGACTTTTGCTGCGTATCTAAACAAACATCACTCAGCAACTGATAACACTAATATGAAGGCTTTCAGTTTTTTTGTAACAGTTGGAAAACAGAGGCAAATGATACTTTTTACTGTCATTTACTAGTGAGTAAATATCTACCTTAATTATCGCACAAAATACGGACGTTTAATACACTTTCGTATGGACATATTAATACATTTCACTTGATTATAGTATTGTGCTTCCACATTGCAGTTTTTTTAACCATATATTTCAGTTAGTATGAACTTTTTTTTTCTTCATGGAGGTGTAATATGATATTCTTCATATCATCCACATTTTCAATTTCTTTAAACTAATATACATTGAATTTGTTAAAAAAGGCCTTATAATACTTTCAATAAATTAAAAGTATAATTAGTATTAATCTTTATTTAATGATAATTTTGTGTGAATATTCCTTTAATCTTTCATTGTGTTTTCCTGTAAAATAATATATTTCGTGAATATTTGTCTTGATTGATAATTTGTTTAAGAAATAAAACTATTCATATTCTTATAGAGAATGTCAAGAAGTTGAATAAGCCTAAAAAATAAGTTACATAAGCATAAAAATAATTTAATATACTTAATAATGATATAAATGACATATTTATATAATCATCGTCAATTTCAACTATAAAATGTGTTTACTTTTGTTATCAATTACTCAAAAATAATTTTTTATTGTTGATTAATTAAAATATAAACCAGAGTTATGACTCTCAATCAACCAACCTAATTTTACCTTTTTTTTAAATATTAATTATTCCTTTTATTGAAATGTACAAGATAATGATTATTTGCATACATTTTTCCTAAAAAACTTTAGCAAAAACAATTGTCAACTTATTTTTCGTTTAGTTCAAGTAAATGAATCGAATCGTGGAAAAAAAAAAAGTCGTTTTTCACACATATCATCATCCTATCCTATCCGATTCCATTCAGTAGTAATACATCAATGTTTTATTTTGTCCATTCCTATGTGAACGACATGTCCTGGTGCACTTGCATCACTGACCACAGGAGAATGACAGGAAAAAGAAAGGTTCTTTTTTCGCCAAATATTCAGCGATAACTTCCGTTATATAGCGCCAATTGAACTAAAGAGAGCCATTGTCCTTAAATTGTTTTTGCTTTAAATAAATGGAGTAGGAGTCATTCATTGTGTGTGTGTTTGAATTATGAAAGTAATTATTGTACTAAAGAATTAAAAATTTACTTATATAATTTAAAAATAACCCTACTTGTTTTAATAATTTTTATTTTATTCAATAATCCAACTCATGTAGTGACTAGAAAACTGCTTGAAATTAAATCGAACAAACATTCTATTTTATTTAAAAATGAAGGGAAAAAAGCCACTGCTAAGAGAAAACACAAGTTAAAATTTTGAAATGGACCCAATTTACCATGTGATTCAAAAATACATCTGCTTTTTATATTTCGTTCTTTGTTAAAAAGGACTCAGATTCTATTTCTTGAAATACAATGATTCAGTGTTAATTAACGTTGTTCTTCGATAAAACAAAGGAGTTATTAGTAACGGAGATTGTAATTGAGAACCTCTATCAAATGAAGAGGATAACACCTGAGATGACGCCCTATTTTCAAAACTTCAAACCATGCCTACGAGAAGATTTTGTAGCCGAGTGGTTTAGGTATCGGACCGTGGCTTGGTTTGTCACGAGTTCGAGCCCAGTACCACTAAAGACCCGCCGTGTAGGGCAGCGATGCACGTTAAATCTGTCGAGAGCTGAAACGTCCTCCCGTTGGTGTGGTGTGGTAGTTAGGAGAGGGAGGTGCCAGCTCACAGGTGTCGTCCACGTCACTTGACCATGGTTCAAAATTACGTGGTCCGTCGCCAAAAGCCCTCGTGTAGCTGAACAGTGCGACGTTAATATTCAATCAATCAATCAATGAGAAGATTTTGAGTCACAATAGATTTAACGTGCATCAACCCCTCTACACGGCGGATTTAGTGACATCAGGATTCGAACCCGTAACTCGATAACCCTAGCTACAAGTCCTTGACCATGTGCTGCTGTGGTCACTTGTTGAAGTACTAAAAATTTAGAACTAAGATCCTCGTTTTCAGCTACTAAAATTATAGGAATATTAACTGCAAATTTAAAAAAATTTGGTTCCTTATATATATACTATAATCACTTGAACTATTTGACCTATGAAGTGTCAAATTGATTGAAAACGTTGATATACATAAGTTCTTAATAGATTGATGATGATGATGCGTATTCGATATATATAAATCTGCGACATGATTATATATATATAATGAAAAAAAAAGTCTTTTCGCTCTACAATAAAAAAAAAAAACATTAAGCGTTTACTGAAATATAATATTTCCATACTTTTTCGTATGTTTAAGGAAGCGAGAAAACTAAATTCTATATAGGTTAATTTATTATATACATATTTTTTTCAATTAAAAAAACACTCATTCTTTTCTGTTTTAAGTTTTTTAATAAATTTAATTCAATTGTGAAAAAGTGATGATGCGTATTTTATAAATTATATCTTCTGTCATCATAATTTATTCTTTAGATTTTTGTAACAAAAAATTACGACGACTATATTGTAACATAACGAAGCCTCTAATATTGTTAGCCTCCCATTTCAATCATTTGTTTTATTTGCGTAGAAAAATATAGTCTCTTAATTTTTAAGTGTTACAAACTGTGTGTTATATAAAAAAACAGAAGCAAATATTTCATAGAAGAATTTTAATCGCCAAGTAAAAGACAGAAGAGAGAAATGATTGCTTAAAAGTTAAGTATAAAAGCTTTTTTTTTTTTTTTGTCTTTCACGTGATAATAAAAAAAAATTATTTACACTATGTCTTAAAAACGATTGATGTAAAAATAACGTTTCTCAAAACTTGTGGACTCTGTTATTTCAAAGTGATTTTATCATAAGACATTCCAAAAAATTAACCAAAAGAAACCAAATTTGTCGCCAATCGTATCCTTCTCAAGGTCCGAAGCATAATTCACACTCCCACGCCTCTTTACTTCGTGGCTCTTTAGAGGAACTAACCGCCGGAACAGTTGACCTTTAGTAGTTCCTTCCTAGTTTTCACAAAAAGGGTTTCTCAACAAACAAAACGAAGCATTCCCTCTCTCTCCCCCCCTCTCTCTCTCTTCCAAATCTTGGTCTGAATCTTCTTTTTTTTTTCGATCAGTGCCCCCTTCCCCTGCCCAATGAACTTTTTTTTTTTATTCCTTTTCCGTTTCTGGACTTTTTTTCAGTTCCTCTCTTTTTAAACGACAACATATATCCTTATTTTACAGAGAATTGGAGGGGTTTAACCCTTCCATCCCCTTCCAGTTCCGCTCAGAAAAGTAAACACGATTTGTTGTTTACGTTCTTTTCCGCCTTTTCTTCCACCTCCTAGTAGCAGATGTCTGCAGGTGTGGTCTGGGAATTGTCCCTCTTGTATACAAAACACATTTCCCATTTTGAATCTCAATTTTCACCTTAGGTGATAAGACTTTGGCGATTATTTTCTAAAAATTGGTCAAAAAAACAATTGGACTCAGATTTGTACTGATTGGCGATTTTTAGAAATTTCTTGAGTGAGGATAGATAGTAATTTGATGTAAAAAAAGTTTGGTATAAACTTATAAATTCTTGGTGTATGTGCTCAGAAGTTATGATCTTACCATGACTGAGGATTTGGAGGGGTGCTTGACCCCAAAGTATGACTCAGGCGTGAGAAGAATTTCTTCGACCCTCTTTCATCTAAATGATCAAAATTACTTTTTTATTTCGTTGAATCTAATTAGTTTCCCTTTACTCTAAGGATTTGGAAAGTTTTATTTGTTATTAAAAGAAAATAATAAAACAATTATTAGTCATTTCATGTTAAAAACAACCAAAATTGGCTATTTTATATCAATGTTCTATATTTACATTTACATCCCAGTAATTATAGAATTTCAACAACATCGTCATTCGTTTAAAAATTAATGACTAATAATATCTTATTGGTTTTAATATGTTCATTTTTTAACTATATCTTGAACATATCTTGTATAATTCTTAATAAGGCAAATATTTGTCATTTTTAAAGTTAAGAAAAATCTAGCTTACGTTAGTCATTTTTTTTTAAGTTAAAAGATATAGCTTATAATATATTTGTCATTTTTGAAGTTAAAAAATTATAGCTTACAATTTTTGTCTTTATGAACGAAAATAAAGATAAATAAATTATTTAGTTGGCAAATTTTGAAAAACAAATCTATGCTTTAATGATAGGTAAAATTTTATTGCATTTTCTATATAACTCAATTGATTAACTCTTTAGTGTAATAATCCATAATTTTTCTTTTAAAAAATGAGAAAAGATACGATGCTATTGACATTTATTATCATCGAGTCACAGATAAGAAACACGTGAGCTTTAAATAAACTTACGCTCCCCCCCCCCTAATTTTAGTATAAATGTTATTTGTTGTTGTTTGTGGTATAAATGTTTGTTTGTTATTTGTTATATTAGACATCAGTTTGGGGGGGGGGATAAAACTGATTATATATGAATGCGTATTTACATTGTCTATATTTCTGTCATCAAAAATGACGTGATTAGGTGAAACTGGAAAAAAAATTCATTTGAAAATTCGACACTTCTAGAACTAGAATAAAATTAAGAGATTTTTAAAATGTTATCACAAACTTCAATTTTTTTTAACATTTTCGAGTAAAATCTTAATTTAAATTATATTAATTTACAGCTTCTGCTGTTTTCAATTAAATTTTTTTTTAATCCCATGTCCATCTCCGACCTTTAGGTCGTAAATCGATCAGCAGCCCAATACAAAGTAGAACGATAAAAAAAATAAATAAATAAAAAAAGGCATAATCAACAACATTTAAAGAAATATAGTTTAAAACAGCAGGGCACACACATATCTGAATATTGTAATTGATATTGAGTTCCAGAGTTAGATTTGTTGAATGCATATTTCAGCATTTGTGGGATAATTGACTAAATATTGAAACTTTTAATTGTATTTTTTTTAATAAGTCGATACCCCCAAGAACAAACTGGAATTGAATATCTATTTAAAAAAAATTTAACATTTTTGTGTTTATGTTTCGATGTCCTGTTTCCTGTTTGCACTAAGATCTGCACTATTCCGATCTTTAATATGGTGGTTCTTTTAGAAATATTATTATTTTTTTTTTTTGTTTAACTAACAGATTTCATTACCTTGTTTGGAGTGGTTTCGATGTTCGTTGCCATGGACTCGTGGCCGGAGTGTCAGGAGTTCGAGCCTTCATGCCACTGAAACGTGAAATATCTCGAGTCTCAAAGTCCTCCCGTTGGCGTGGTGTTGAAGTTCGAAAGGGAGTGCTAGCTTAGATGTCGTCCTCGTCACGTGACTACGATTTAAAATTACGAGGCCCGTCGCCAATAGCACTCGTGTTGTTTTATAGTGCAACGTTAATAAACACTCACTCGCTGCCAATTGAAACGTTTTGGCTGTAAAGATTGCTTCTTTTTGGGACAAAGATGGCTTGATTTCAATTTGAATACGTTCGACAAACGTATCGCTTTTCATTCGTTAATTTAACGAAACAGAAATATCTTTTTTGAATATTATATTTGATCCTTTTCATTGTTTTCTAAAAATCCATTGGGGTGACAAATTTCTAAAAAAAAACTAATTTACTCTTTTCACTTATATTCACTTGGTGAACTCTTCTGAAAAAAGAGAGCCGATAGATTAATAAAACTATAAAATATTTTCCTATTAGTTTTAACTTCATTTTTTTTCAATTAAAAACACCTAATGTGATTGACGTCCACATAAAGCAAGTTATCTTAAGAATCCCGATTTTTAAACTTCCTATTGATTTCGAATTTCTGTGTGTGTGTGTGAATGTTATTTAACGCATCAATAAAATTTGAATTCTCTTCCCATTGTGAAATTGCATTTTTTTTTAAATGCATTCCAAAAAGAAACATTTATGTTTTTTCTGCCTCTATATTTAAAGATATAAATACCGAGGTATAAGAGATTATTTTTTAGGCAGAACTCCGATACTCTCAGTAATATCGTGGAATTATAATAAGCATTAACAATGTCGTTATAACAATCAAAAATAGTTACAGTATCATTTAATTATTTTACGTTAAATCACCACTATGTGTAATTTGTATCACTATATCCCCTGCGGGTACGCGCGCGCGTTACCTATACAAAACAGTTTTACTATACAAGAACATTTTGTGGAACAAAGGATTTGTCAACACTGAAGCTTCAAGAACTTGCTAATGAAGCCATTCAACACTCACTATAAAAAAAAATTTCGACGCGTTTTACAAGTCTGTTATACAAAAAAAAAATGAGGTAGATGTTTATGACACATTATATTTTTTTAAAAACTTTTCGGAATAGTTTAAGCCATTGGCTGTGTAATAATCCTTCAAATTTGTGAATCTTAACTACTTTCTTTTATGTTTTGTAATATGTTCTTTCTTTTTTTTTTAATCATTTTTTTACATAAACAAATGATGAGTTTTAAGAACTTAATATTTTTTTTCAGGTGAAAACCGACACTTTAATGTGGCTTTGAAAAGCAGAAAGAGTATCTTTACTTTGGAAGAAGCGATTCTACTAATCGTTGCAGATATTTCAACTCATTGATTCCCTCAGCCATCATGGGCAGGAAAAAGATTCAGATTTCTCGAATCACTGATGAGAGAAACAGACAGGTAAGAATCAAAATATGACTGAAAACTAAACATAATTCTCTGAGAAAAAAAAAATGGTACACACAGAAAGTACACATACATAATATACAGAAAGTTTCTTTTAAGTGATATCTAACTGAAAAAATGATTGCGGAGAGAAATACTCCCTCTCCCCCCCCCCCCCCCTTTTTTTTTTTTTGTTAAATGATGCGTAATTGCTTTAACACCCCTTTTTGCATGATTTTTTCATTTTTTTGTGATATAAATCAAGGTAATATAATTCATGCTTTAGAATAAAAGAAAAATGCTTTAAAAAATCCTAATATAAATATATAATATGAAATAAGTAAAAAACAGTATTATGGAAACATCTATCATCATGCAAATTTATTTGTTAAACCCAATACAAAATAAATAAAAAATATATCTTTATCATTTTTATTCCTGAAGACAATAAAAAAGAAACCAATTATTAATATTATTCTGATTTCATCTGCGTCGCGGTACTCGTAGTCAGAATTTTCGTCATCAAGGCTATCTTCTGATAGCCAACCGCCTTCTAACAGGTCCAAGAAATCTTCAATGCCCCTTTTCTAAATTTCTCAACAAAAATAACATAAAATAAACATATAGTAAGAACCATTTTCGTTATACAGTAGAAGAGTGAAACAACTGGATAGTGATATGTAAATTTCTGCCACATGACTTTGGGAAGATTATTTAAAGTATTCGATATCTAAATTGCACAGAAAATAACAGAAACACAAAAAGCAAACCGTTTTTATACTCATTATCACTTTTATTAGCAAAAAAAAAAAAATCTCGGATTAGTTATACAAAAATATTCAAGAAATCGTACGTTTCTTCCAACAGCGGAATGACAAGTTCAAACCCGCTACAATAATTGTGACGTTTGATTTTTTTTTTTTTTTTTGACAGGAAATTTCCATCATCATGCAAAGAGGAGTTAAAATAAAATTTAGCAGAGTACGGTTATTTTCAAATCAACGTGTAAAATGGTAAAACTAAGAACTAAATCAAAATACCATACAAAGAATAACAAATTTCAACAACATATTAACATTTACTCTTAGTAATCTTAAAGTCCTGTAAGGGTTAAAAATGTTTAAGATTGTTTACTAAGTAATTTAGCTTTGCTTAAGGAGTAACAGCTATGAAACTAACGTTTACGGACACTAAAACTTCTCTGGTGGCCGCGGCAGCCTGGTGGTCAAGGTCAGAAAGTCGTGACCGGTGTGTCATAAGTTCAAGCCCTAGTGCTTTTGAATTTAAGGTCGTGACTCAAGTGGCCGCGGTAGTCTAGTGGTCAAGGTAACGGACTCGTAGCCGGCGTGTCATGAGTTCGAGCCTAGTACCACTGAAGACACATTGTGCAGAGAGGACCCCAATGTAAGTTAAATATGTCGAGGCTCAAACATCCTCCCGTTGGTGTGGATGTTAAGAGAGCAGGGTGCCAGCTCAGGTGTCGTCCTCGTCACTTGACCATAATTCAAAATTACGGAATCCGTGGCCAAAAGCCCTCGTATTGCTTTCTAGTGCGACTTTAGTAAACACTCAGTCATTGGAACTTCTTATTCAAACCCTAGCTGGAAACGAAAATCTAGTATAATCAGACATGAAATTTCCTTCATCATTATCTCGATACTGTCCCCCCCCCCTCTTACGATATGTACGTGTATGTATCATCCTACAAAAATCAACGTTCTATTTCTTTCATTTTGTGGTGGAAGGGAGTGGGTTTGATTACTCTCTGCTAATATATCAGAGCTTTCTTGAAAGTTCACTATTAAGAACTTCCAATTTTTGTTTGCCGTTAAAATTAATAAGTAATTCTTGTTTCGACAGATACAGAACTTTTTTCCTAATTCTGCATGAATGTCTTCTAATTTTTTTCCCCTTAATTCTCTGAGAAAGATAAAACGCTTTGTCTCTTAAATCAGTTTTTTTTAAGCCAGTTTTTTTTCTTTCTAAAGAAATTGATAAAATGTTCCTTCTTCCTGAATGCACGCTTCCAATGTTCATTGAGTGAAAGATGAATCTTTTGTCAATTCGCTCAGTGATGTCTTCAGTCTCTGAGTAAATAAATGAATCTCCTGAGACTCCGCACAAATCACGAATTAATCAAATAAGAATCTACTTTTAAAAGAATGCTTCATTTTCTGGAGTGACGATGGAAGTTAATTTATTCGATATTTTTTTCCGATTTAAAATATGCAGTATTATATTGTAAATTCTTCTCTACTATAGAGACATCAATTATTATAACAATAAAGATGAAGCATACAAAAACAGAAATTGGAATTTGAAACACATTGAGAATTCAAAAAAACATGGGTGCTGCAATATTATAAACATTGCTGACTTAAAACAGCTTTTATATATAAAATAATTTACATAAAAGTGGGGTTTAACAAGTTTTCTGGCTAACCAACTATCCCCCTATCTGTTAATAAGGCTGAGCGAAATCCTATTGAAAATAATGGATAAAATTTCTAAATCCATTATAAGAAAAAGGTAACTGACCTAAAATTGCATTCAAAATTACATTGCCGGCTCTAAGTACAATAAACACGTTATTGCCAGATTCTGGACCCAAATACAAATTTAGAGCATAGTATTGGCAGAATTGTAGCACTTAACAAAAAGTATGAAATTAAAAGTATAATAAAATAATTAAATAGTACGTGTGTAAATACTACCGTGCTACTTGAGAAACTCTAGGATTATATTTGTAATTGTCTACAAAATATTAGAGTATGGTTAAAATATAAAACTCTAAACGAATACGTAATTTTAACTGTATTTTCAATATCTAGGTAACTATAAATATATCTAATTAGGAAAAATAATAAAATCAAAAATAAAAATAATAAACTGTTAATATATATATTCTATATAACGAATTTAATCCTTACTATTTAGAATCTCTTTATACACAAATAACTAATATATATATATATATATATATATATATATGTGTGTGTGTAAATACAGTTAAAACTCATTGTACAATCATAAAGAAATCAGACCCTTACCCTAATAAGATATTAAAAAAATTGATCTAAAATCTGTTAAAAAAAAAAACTCTCAGGATTTTGTGTGCATTTATATTTTAAAATTCTTTAATATAAGTAGATTTAGGAAATTTTTATGATTATGAAAAAAATGCCCTCTTTAAATGACTATTTAAGAAAAAAAAGTGTTCGCAATGTGAAATGCAATAACACTTTACCAATGTTCATAACAACAATATTAACACTGACATATCTAGAATGAATAAAATTACTGAAGCAAACTCATGGCCGCGATAGCGGACTGTTCATGGTCACAAACTCGTGGACTGCATTATTTATGTCATCAAGTCGTGGGTTCAACTCCACTAAAGATCCACCATGTCACTAAAAGTCCAAATGAAACAGGTTCCACTAATTATGCATCATGTAGAGACGATGATGCATGTTGTACTTTTCGAGACTCGAAGTCCTCACGTTAGCGTTATTTAGAAGTTTGGAGAGTGGGGTGTCAGCTCAGGAGTCATCCTCGTCACCTGAGAGAGATTCAAAATGAAATCTATTGACAGTAGTAGCTTTGAAGTGCAACGTTAATAAACAATTAATCAAGAGCAATTTCTCACACACACACACATATATATTTCTGTGTGCTATTTATTTACTTAATTTAGCTGCGGTAGCCTAGTGGTCAAGGAAACGGACTCGTGGCCGGTGTGTCACGCAGCGGTTCTAACCTAATACCGCTGAAGACCCACCTCGTAGGGGAAAGATGCACCTTAAATCTGTCGAAGCTCAAGTGTCGAGCCCTTGGTGTAGTGTGGAAATTGAGAGGGGGGCTCCAGCTCAGGTGTCATCCTTGTGACTTTACCACGGTTCAAAATTACGAGGCCCGTCGCCAAAATCCTCGAGTAGCTGAATAGTGCGTCATTAATATTCACTCATTCTATACTTAATTAGTTTCTAAGGAAAAGGGTTTTCCCCTTTGCAACAAAGGAACAAAAAAGAAGAATCTTAAATATTATAATTTATATGAAAATAACTTTGTGTGTATGTGAATCATATCAGACTTAAAACAAAGCATTTATTCAAAATTTACAAATGCTAGTGAAACTTAAAAATTTTCGCGATCCCAAATGATTTTTAAATACATGAAGTTTCAAGTTTTTTAAACCGAGAAATTCTTAGTTGAAAATAGCCACGTTCAAGTCCTATTTTGTCTTCCAGTTAGATTTGAAACTTTGCACATAGCCCCATGAGGGCTTTGTGCAACCGACCTCGTCATTTTGAACCACGGTCAAGTGACGAGTATGACACCTGAAGTGACACCCCCTTGCTAATGGGAGGACTTTGCCACCACAGAAAAAAAACAATATATATATATATATATATATATTGTTTTTTCCTTTTCCATATCCAATGTAAATGTTGGAAAGTCGCCCATACGGTATAGTGGTTAGCGACGCTGACAGCTGTTCCGTTGGGACTGGGTTCGAATCCCGGAGAAGACATGGATGTTTGTAAATGTATAGTGCCTTCGCGGCATGGGGGTACTTTAAATAGCCGTCGAGCCGCAAGTCCTCTCGTGAGGTTGGTGGAAAGGGAAGAGAGGTGGGAGGCCCCTGACCACCCCCAGGGTGTTCTCCCTCTAAGCTGGGGTGAAACCGAGCTAAATCAGGCTGTCACCTGTATGGTGCTCAAAGCTACGGCTAACGACAGGCGTCACTTAGCCCTTTACAATGATGAATTTCGTGGACCTTGATCTGGCCTTTGCCGATCAGGTGGCATTGGTAACAACAACAAATATTGGAAAAGCCCAATAGAAGTCTTTGTTTTCATTTCGCGATAAAACAATCGTATTATAAATAAATCAAAAAACTCTGCACAAGATCCTTCCAATTGACGACACTTGAAGAACTTAAGTTAAAAAATGTTAATTAAATCTCCAATAAATTCAATATATCGTTTTTTCATTTATGAGTAAAATAGTACTTTGATATCGGTATAGAGTCGATAAACGTAAAATTGATCATGTCTTTTGATTATGTGTCTCACATTTTTGAATAACTTGAGTTTTCAAAAGCTCTTTTTTCAAATATAGATCCAAAAATATAAAATTTAGAATATGTGATATAATCAATGGATTTCAGTGTATTCTCGTTCAATTTAAAGAACACACACACAATAATGAAATAAAATCACGGGCAAGACTTTAAACTAAAAATAGCTATAAAATATTTTTTTTTTTTAAAAAAAAGGATCGTTCTTCGAAAAATTCCTCTTAAGAAAAGTATTCCTTCATTGATAAGATAAATAGTCTCATAAAACGAATGCGTTATTAAAACGCCATGTTATATTTTGTTGTTGTTTTTATTGAAAAAAAAACATTCAAACCAACAGTTTAAACTCAGACGAAACTCATTTTAAACCAAGAGTTCCGACCATAATCGAAACTATCATAATCCTTTATTGATCTTCATGATAAAAAAGAAAAAATATCGCTTCAAACGGTCAATTTAATGCACTTAAATTCTCAGAAATCTCAATCACTTTCTGCGTTCCCTATAAATGATGAACCCGCCGTACAGACACGTAATACGTGAGAAAAAGTCCACGACTTCGGCAGTGACCGACTTACGTGAATGGCAAAAAAGTCGGTAAAGGTCGAGAGCAAATTTGTTTTTATGCGCGCATAGGTTATTATCACTAGCGATGATGTGTTTTTTTTACTCCTTTTTGGCGAGCGATATCTCCCGCCAAACAGTCTATCTTATCCTTATCTTTCATAGCATACTGACATCATTCTCGGTAATTTTACTTTTGATTTGGTGATGACGATGTAAAAGTAGGTCACTTGCTGACGATTGTTTTCGAGTCTCTACCCCTCAAACACATTCTTTTTTTCCCCTTCAAAACCTATCCTCTTCCCTCCCCCTCACTGTATACTATTCTTCTGTACATACCTGTATGCTGGTCATTGGCACCAAAATGCCGTAAGCACAGCGGACATTCGAATAGAGCGTTTTTGTTTTCTGCTCGTATACGTCATATAGTGAGGTGTGTGAACGTGTATGCAATGAGCGACTGCGTTTTTTTTCTCAACCTTATAATGCGTTGATTTTTATATAACATCCCTCTTTGTTGATGAAATATTATCATTGGTGTTGTTAAACTTCAACACACAAACTTAGTAAGATGATAGGAGGTTACTTTTTTATTAGACTTAAGTTAGATAAACAATTCATAAAAATAAATTGGAGTTTTGTTTTTGTATTAATATATTACATGATTTTCTAGTTCAGTTTTCAATAAAGCAATAACATTCTGTTAAATTATTTGTTTAAATAAATTGAATAACACTTTTTTTTTTTTGATTATTTTCTATTTTGAACCGCTTTATTTCGACAGAAGATATTGTGGCAGCAGTAGCCTAGTGGTTATGGTCAAGAACTTGTGGCCGGAGTGCAGTGGCCTCACGATTCCTGCTGCCACTGAAGATCTGCCATGTAGAGAGGGTCGATGCACATTAAATTTGTCGAGGCTCAAAGTGTGGTAGTTAGGAGACGGGCTGCCCAGCTCGTCACTTGACCGAGGTTCAAAATTACGGAGTCCATCGCCAATAGGCCTCTGGTTGCTTTATAGTGCGATGTTGGTATAACGTTCTCTCGACAGAAGGTATTAGTCTGTACAGTGCCGGATTATCCATTGGGCATTTGGGGCGGGCTTTAAGGGGCCCGGGCTGATAAGCTGGACTTAACCAGATTTTCTGATTATAAATTTAGATCCGCCAGTGCCAAGGAGGACCGTAGATCTTCTGCGCCCAGGATCCGAAATGAGCTTAAAATGGTCCTGAGTCTGTTGTAGTATGCTTTTGTCTCTCTGTCTTGTTTATTTGTTGTTTAGATATCTCTGCCTGACCAGATACGACGCAGCATTTGAGTTCAAAAACCTTTTTCTGTTTTGAGTTAAAATATTATCATTATGGAGCACTTCCAAATCAGATATGATTGAATAGCAGTGGCGAACGCAAGGGTAAGTTTTGAGATTTCAACCCCCTTCCCAACAGATCAAGAAATTTTTAATTTTTAGCATAAATATTACGCCTTGGCGCTTTTGTCTAAGGTCTAAGTTTTTTGTTTTTGTTTTTTTTTTCTTTTAATTTAAACCCCTCCCATAAAAACAGTCTGTGCTCACCTGTGCTGATTAACATTGATATTATTTCGAATTAAGCCTTATCTAAGAGATAAATAAAATTCAAAAAAATATATGTTTTCTTTTTGGGTGTTGAATATTTCTATTAAAATAGGGTTTTTTCTCTCACTCTCTCTCTTTGATTTACTTCATGTGGAAATTAAACTTCTCATTGCAAAACGCCCTTCTCCTTATAAATGTTGAATTCAGGAATTACTGCAAAACCAAACACCATCGTATGCATCAAATTTAAAATCAGAATCACCCTGAAATTTCTTATACAGATTTTAATATTCAACTAAAATTTTACAGATTTTAAATTGTGATAATCTATTTTTTCAACCCTTACTACACTACAAATATAAACAAATATGATTCTCTAACTGGTGTCAAACAATATCATTCAATAGGTAATAAACATCAAGTATCTAACTGCATAATATTTTTGCTTGCATGTTTTGAAAAAATGTAGTGTATCAGCATGTAAATTTAAATGTTGCGCCATAGCAACATGTTGTACGCTGAGACCTATTAAAAACAAAATTTTGAAATTATTCTTATGATTTAAATTTATACTTATCGTTTGTATAAGCTTCCATCTCTTTATTTAAAAAAAAAAAAAAACAGTAAAAAATTATTTATTGAAGTTAGAATTTTTTTTTTAAACCATAAACTGTAAGAAACATTTTTTGTTGGTTAGTAAAAAAGTTTGTTCAAGACTACATATTTAAAATGTAAATTTTATTTATATTAGTAGAAAAATTCCGATTGTAAAAAAACTAAAATTCAAAATTGGTTTTACTTTGTTTCCTCATTCGAAATAGTTTCATATATCCTATGTAAAAAGGATGTTCATATGATCATCAAGAACATATAATTAAATCGAAAAAAGTTTATTTGCAATTTGTTTTAAGAGTTCGATAAATAAGTTTCGTGAGGAAAAAAAGAACAGCGAAAATCCAACATTCGAAATAAACTTTTCGGGTTAGAATTGGTAGCGCCATCTGTTAGACACTTGATGAGCGAAAACAAAAGAAGCTCATCTCACAAGGGGAGGGCACGACTAAGGAAATTCATTTGGGATCGAGACTTGGTGTAATAGTAGTACTATTTTAGGGTGTTCACACCTCAATGTAATTCCGTCGAATGGCCAGTCA
>BMAV01008130.1:51010-84878 GCA_019973955.1 Trichonephila inaurata madagascariensis | reverse complement strand
TGACTGGCCATTCGACGGAATTACATTGAGGTGTGAACACCCTAAAAGAGTACTACTATTACACCAAGTCTCGATCCCAAATGAATTTCCTTAGTCGTGCCCTCTCCTTGTCAGATTTTTTAAAAATTTTCCGTAATTATTTTTATTTCCTCTTTATTGTTTAGTTTTGAAACATCTATGTTTTACTTTTTTGGTTGAAATTGTATTACAAATTTTTATTTAGATTCCCTTTACGCTAAAATTTCTAAATATAAAAGCAATCTTATATCAAACACAAAGCAAATGATATAATTCTGATTTTTCGTGAAATTAATATTAATATCACTAAAGACACCTTCATTTTCCAACGACTTAGAGTGTATCATTGGATCTCCAAGAAAGTCTTTCCTTCATGGAGCTGCAATTTAATTTAACTAATCTAACACTTTTTTGCAGCTGAAAGATGCACTGTAATTCAAATGGCTCAGTAAATTCTACTGGTATTTTCTGCTGTTTTTATTAATTCTGCAAGTCTATCAGAACTTCTATTTTAAACTTAATTTTTAATCCATTTTCTATTGCTTATGCTAAACTTAATAAAATGAAAATTTGCTTCTTGGACATAATCAGACTCAGCATACAACAAAAAAACTGGGAATGCTTTTAACTTGAATTTGATTTAAATGTTATGAAAAAAATGTTGTTTCAGTTAAGAAATATTTTGCACATAAGGTAAAACTTTTAAACTTACTCTCCACCCTTCTCGTTTCATGGGTTATGAGCGGTAAATTATAAAGGATACTTTTATGGGGATGGGGGATATTTTTAAAAAGCACGTAGACACTTAGAGCGGAGGCACCCTTGTATGAGCTACTGTTTATGGGGCTGAACTTTTTAATATGCGATTAACTGGGCAGGTATTCTTTGCACTGAAATTTTTTTATAGTTTTTTGTATCTGGATAATTTCATTTTCTTTTTTTTAATAGATTTTCTATAAAATAAATTGAACTCAAATTAAAGTTGCTTCAATAAATTTATTATTCTAAAAATGAGCCTCTAGACACCATTAGGTGTGACATTACTAAATAGAATGTACAGTTCATAAGAACATGAAATAAAGTGTCTTAAATGCATTTCAGAGTATGAAAGATTATCATATTGCATTTATAATATACCTACGATATATACATACGTAATACCTGAAAGATTTCTTTTAACTTCATCATTTTATTTTCCGACCACTTTTTCTCAAAATACAGATAATTATTCCTAAAAATGACAATTTTAATGATGTTACCGTGCTCAAATAATTTGTGAAATACCGCAAAACAGTTTTGAAAATTATTTTGAGTCATGTGAGGCGCCATCTAGTCTCTTAAATTGATAGTAATGGTGAGTTTATTTTCAGGTGACATTTACAAAGAGGAAATTTGGACTAATGAAAAAAGCATATGAACTCAGCGTGTTGTGTGACTGTGAAATTGCGTTGATAATATTCAACAGTACCAACAAGTTATTCCAGTATGCGTCTACAGACATGGACAAAGTCCTCTTGAAATACACTGAATATAATGAACCACATGAAAGCAGAACTAACAGTGATATTGTGGAGGTGAGATGTTATCTAAAATTAATTGCAATGTACTTGTTGAATCTAAGGTATATTATGTTTCAGCTCTGTTTTGTTGAAATTAATTATATTTATTTGATGATTATGGAAGTATAACTGTGGTTACTTTCCAATAGTTATTAGCTATTTCAAAATGTACTCGAATTTTTCAGCTGTTTACATATTTGATAATTTGTTTAACATGTCATTAGAAAGAGATTTGGACTCAGTGATTTCATTTAATGCTCATATTAAGGTAAGCAGAATATTATTTTTATTCCTTAGACATGGTTATCTCTTTGGAATCATTGGCCATTAAAAGAGATAAGTATTTATAATGCAAATTTTTCATTAAATTTGCATAAATTTATTTCAATGACATGTTCATATTCTTATGCATTGTCTTTACATGCTTAATTTAGTGTTAATACAACTTATTACTCTGACATATGCATATACTTTTCGTAAATGCATATATATATATATAATTTTTCCTAAAACATTTTAATATTTTTGTTTCATTGTATTAAATGCATTTCTAAAAGCAATTGCTTTTAGCAGTGGCATTAGCAAAGGTGGGGCTTTGGTCTCAAACCCCTCCTATAGACCAATTGATTTTTAGTATAAAGATCACGTCCTGGTGTTTTAGTTGTCTAAATTTTTTTTCTTTCTTAATTTTTTTCTTCCCATTAATGTAAACTATGTATGCCACTGTCTTTTAGCAATCCTTGTTTGTTCATGATAATTTATTGCTCATAATTTTTTTCAGATAAATAATATTACGTATTTCATCCGAGTTTGAATTCAAATGTATTCCTTGTAAATGTTTTTTGATTCCACTTAGAAACAGCTTACTGGATTCAATGTTTAAACATTCTCATATAATTCTGGAATAGTTTGAAAACATTTATCTATAGATCATAATATGCTTTGTACGCATTTCAGTGTAAAATATTTGAATACATTTTAAAATGTATTATTTAAATTAGTGGAAACTGGATTTTCATGTGTTTTCATGATTATAAATAAATCGTGTGAAAAAAAATGAACTCGCAATTTAAATTATGAATGAATTAGCTTACTTTTAAATGTTTAAATTCATGTACTTAAATACTTCCAGTAGTATATCGATATTATTTTATTTTATAAACACAGTTAGCTTTTGAATTTTTTTTAGATTTTGTAATCTAATAATCTTTTTCTAAAATTTAATTGAGAAACAAAATTTATGTACCTTTCCTTTAGATGGACACAAGCAATAAGCTGCCAAATGTATAGATTTCATCAACAATATTGAAATCCGAATCATCTACTTTCAGTTCCTATGTGTGGCATTCGAATGTGATTGCAGTAGCCTTATGATTTTGGCTGTGAGCTCGTGGTTGGGGATGTTTGTTTCTGTTAAGCAGTGTATTCGATTCAGATAAAATTCAGTCCTGTAATGTAGCTGATGTCGATCAAATCTATGGACAGAGTTATCGGAGGGCACCTGCTTTGTTGTATTCCAGACCTGATGGCACTAAAGACACCCATTGTGTAGAAGGGTTAATAGGAGTTAAATCTTTCGAGACTGAAATTCCACACTTGAGCATTGTTGGATAGTTGAGTAAGTGCGCTGCCAGTTTTCAGCAGTGACATCATCATCACTTGACAATGCTTCTAAACTACGAGATCTGTTGCCAATAGCTCTTTTATTGCTTGTCATTAAGAGCCAATCAATTTGACTGTTAGATCTGTTGAATACTCAAGTCATCATGATGTGAAAATATGAAGAAGAGGGAACCCTCACGAAAGTCACCCAACTGTGGCTCATAATTTCAAGATGTATTGCTGATACCTATTGTGTTGCTTCCAATTGCGATGTGAATAAAACAATCAAAAGCTAACTTTGGATACTAATATATGCTTAATTCGACAAAATATACCCTAATCTTTTGCAGGATGAAAATTTGATAATTGCCTTCACTACAGAAGAACAAGTAGCCGCATGATGTTTATTATGAAAAGTACTTCATTGATCTTTAAATTATAAATACATTCAACTCGCAATATAATTTTTTAGTAAAAGTTTTCCTTGTATTTTTAATGACACTAGAGAAGTAGTGTTGGTGATATTATTTCTTAAGGAAACATTACTTTGTTTCATATTTTAAATTAAATGTGTGAAAGCTATTTGTCCTTCATCGACATTTGCAACTGACTAAAGAGAAAACCTGCGCTTTTGAGGTATTATGACTAAGTAAAATAATTTGAGCTCTAATATACAATCTATGTAATCAGTAACTAAGAGTTCCAAAATTCTAGAATGTTTCTTCACACGCCACAAAGAGATTAATTTATTTTGTATTGACAAGTCTTGATGGGATTAATTTATAATATGTAAGATCATAAAATTATGAATTTTTTATTAAAATATTAACAAAGCTATTAACATTAATAGGGCTGTGGCAGCCGAGTGATCATGGTGGTGAACTAGTGCCTGGCGTTGACGTGTTGTGGGCTCGAGTCCTGGTGCCACTGAATACCCACCGTGTGGATAAACTGATGCATGTTATACCTGTCAAGGTTCAAAGTCCTTACGTTGGTATGATGTGGAAGTTTGGAGAGTGGGGTTTAGCTCAGATGTCATCTTCAATTCAAAACAGAGATTCAAAATTACGAGGTCCGTCGCCAATATCCCACTGGACAGCTTCAATGGGTGACATTAATGAAAATTAAATCAAACATTGATTAATAAGATAAATATATATAGACAGATTGCATATATTCTGAATAGCCACAATGCATGTAACAATATCCTATAGTTGTATTCATTCTAAATGGGTTTTCTTTTTTTAAAAAAAAAAATACATATTTTAGGGACTTCAAAATAAATGTTAAAATTATTCTTTTTTTTTTTTTTACAATTTTTTTCTTCTCTCTCATATATACCTGCAAAATGATTCAATAGGTTATAAAATTATAGGAATGTATTGTTTATTATTTTTAATTATTATGCTATCAGTTTTATTTTTTTACATTGAAGGATAGTCTTTTTAATTTAATTAAATTTCATAACCTTCAGTATCAATTTGTGACTTACATTTTGTCTTGTCTTCATTGCTGCACACAGGAATTTTAATTTTCTTATTTGATTATAGGCATTAAGCAAAAAAGAACATAAAAGTTCATCTAATGGTTGTGATAGTCCAGAACCTGATCAAGAATATGCTCTGACTCCAAGAACAGAATCCAAGTATTGTAAAATTAATGAAGAATTTGAAATGATGATGCAAAGAAATGTTCAGCTTAATGGAAATCGAGTTAGTTTATACTTTTATGTGTAACATGCGGAAATAAGTGACATGATTTTTTTTATTGAATGTTTTGCATGAGTTGTATAACATGCATGATCTGTGTAAGAAGCTACCCCAAAACTTAAGATATACATATAAATACATATATTTCAGTGCCAATTTGTGGTGTTGAGATTTTGTTTCAGAACATTTATTTTGATTGCATGACAAAAATTCAGATTTTCTACTTTGAAGTATAAATTTTTTTTTGACGGGCGGGCCGCGCCGTTGAGAAATGTTTATACTATTTTTAATGTCCCAAATTTAACTATTGGTTAATTTATACTTATTAATAAGTCCCTTATCCACCTTTTGCACTTCTGCATATGTTTTGTTAAAACATATAAAATAAAAAATATTTATGAGGAAGGAAATCATTTGTAAGATCTATTTTATTTTGATTCAAATATGAATTTCTTTTATGCAGAATTCTACTTGGGTTATTTTGTTAATGGGACATCACACAGGAATACCTTTTCAATATTTTCCATGTATAGTACAGTTCAATGAAAGCTTGATCTTTTTATTTCAGACTTTTTGAATGATTTTGCAACATTTTTTATATATATATATGTTGTTGATATCTTAAATTGATAATGTTACTTATAACATGTTTGCTCACGACAACAAATGCACAAAGACAGTTTATTCTCTTGCAAAATACTTTTGTGAATAATTCATAGTTATTTGCTCATTTTTAAGTAATTATTACTAATAACTTTTGAAATCGTTATAACCATAGAAATGCTGTGATAAGTTTTTAAGTTTGCATCCCATTTGTATTTTATGACTGCAGCAGCCATGTGGAGACAGTCACAGTCTAGTCTTGAGGTCAAGTCCTTATGTCTCTGACATGCAGAGGGGCTGATATGCATTAAATTTGTAAATGCTCAAACGCCTGATGTCGGCGTGGTGTGAGAGCTTGGAGAGAGGAGTGTGCCTACTCAAGTATCCTCCTTGTCATTCGACCATGGCTTAAAATTATGAGATCTGTTGCCAGTTCAATCCTCATATAGCTTCTTAGTCTGATTTTAACAAATAATTAACCACCCAGTCTTTGTTGCATTATTTCCACATATTTTGAAGCATAATATCAATAAAGATTAACATTTCTGTATATATTTATTTCTATTGATATTGATGCTATTATTCTGTCACAACTATGTGTCATTTAATACTATACAGTAAACTAATTGTTTATTTTTAATACATAGGGACCAGGATCCTTAAGTCAGACATTGGGACCTATGTCTGTAAGTCTTAACAGCAGCTATCCAAGTGCAGAAAGTTTAATGGGATCTTCACAAATTCCTCCTCACAGCAACATCAGTCCCAGACCAGGATCTTCAGGTAGGAAGAAAATCATCTTTTTTCATTCAAAGTATTCTGAATACTTTTTCAGTTATTTGAAAATTTTTTAAACTATTATTAAGATTTTAGTTAGAAAGTGTGAAAACGATTTTGGTTAGTTTTCTTAAAATAATACGCGCGCATAATAAAAATATGTGGAACCATTCTGTGTAGTTGTTCTTCATTCAGAATTGTCTAATCAAGGAGACATTATTTCACAGTGTTAAATCATTGAAAATTTAATATTCTGAAAATAATTTTATATATATATATATATATATATATATATATATATATATATATATATATTTATTTAGAAAATATAATATCTACTTAAAAAAAAAAAAAAAATTTTTTTTTTTAGTTATGATTAACATGTTAGACTATATCTCTCTCTTTTTGAAACATTTGTGCTCTTTGTATTACATTTTAATGTTAAAAGGCAAAGGGTTGTTTAAAATGATTGACTGCATTTGGAACCAAGATTTTTAGAAAACATAGATGAATATTTTTTTTATATATTTAGTGTCAGTTGAATTAGAATAAACATATAAAATTGTTTTCAAGATATTATTACAAGAAAAAATCATTTAAATAAAATTTTTCAGCATTAAAAAAAAAAATGAGAATGCCATATTTTTAAAACATTTTTTTTATGAAAAAAGTTTCTATAAAGTTATATTTTGCCTATATTTAGCTTGGACCTCTACACATAGCTGAAAAATTCACATTATTTTCAAAGTTACAATCAATGGAAATAATAACAAATGTTTTTTGCTAAAATTTATCTACTTATTCAAATATGAATAAATCCTCTTTTAACTTATATATTTCAAAAATCCTTGTTTAGGTTTTGTACAGAAATCTTAGCTATATATAGGCACAATATTATTATTATAGAAGTATTTTTCATAAAAGGAGAGTGTTTTGAAAATATGTCATTTTTTGCCAAAACATTTCCATTTAAATAATTTTTTTTTTTTTTTGTAATAATATTCTTAAAATAATTTTATATGTTTGATGCTAATAGGAGTAACATTATATTTAAAAAAATATTATTTAGGTATACTCTTTTGCAAAATCATGGTTCTGTATATTATTGTCAAATATTTTTTAAATGAAGTGCTGAAAATTTTCTTCATTAGAAACTTAAATATAAAAGCATTCACCAGTAAATTCTTTCTTGTCTGTCATTTTTAAATTACTCAAAATATATACATTTATTTGTTTTGCAGTATTGTTATAATGTATATTTTAAAACTGTATTTTATACATCTGTTATACATCTATTTTTCAAGTACTTTTATTCACTCCCATTTTGTATTTTTAATATATTATTTCCACATTTGATTTTTATTTTTTCAAATACCAGTGATATTCTCCTTTTATTGAAGCTTATTTTAAAACTTAAGTATATGACTATGTTCAGAAACATGATATTGTACAAGTGAATACTTTTTTCTTTTATATTTAGTATCACCTAAATAAGAATATACATACAAAACTGTCTTCACATTGTTTTTTTTTCGTAAAAATATTTTTAACTTTTGGCAAAAAATGTTGAAAAAATGACATTTTCAAATTATTCTCCTTTTATGAAAAATGCTTATATAATAATGATATTTTACCTATATATAGCTAAGACTGTTGTACCATGCAAGCACTAGGGTTTTTGAAAAATTCATATTATTTTTAGAGTTATCAATCAAAATAATAACTATAGTTAAAATTTGTCTACTCTGATTTATTAAAATATTAATAAATTTATATACTTCTAAATTATATGCTTCAAAAATTCTGGTTTAGGCTCTTAAAAACAATATGAAAAACATTTCTACCGAATTTTATGTAAATATATGAAAAATCTTCAGTAATTACATTTTAAAAGCTAATTTTTTTTTTTTTTTTTTTGAAAAAAAGGTTATTTTTAACCTAAAATGTAGGCAATAAGTATTTTCAAAATAAAAAAAAATTAAGAAATGTTTATGTATAAGAAGACTTAAACTTTCAGTTCCAGGTCCCCCCCCCCTTTTTTTTTTTAATCGTTACGTATTAAAACGCTAATTTTAACCCATTTCCACATCTTGTAGATAAAGAAAAAAAACAGTTTTAGAAAGTTAAGATTTCAAATATTTTAAGAAATAAAAAAAATCGTTATAATTTCTACCAAATAAAAGTTTTTAACATAGTCAGATACCTTAACTCAATATATTGTTATTCTGGGATATAGTTTTTAATAACATCAATATGCTTCAGTACAATGGTTGAAAATAATGATTATAATGATTTTTCTACACTTACGTATTACATGTATAATAAATCTTAGAAAAAAATGGGCTTATATTGTTATAGAAGAGTACTGGAAATTAATTGTGTACAAAGACACTTCACACTCAAGATACAATACTGAAAATATATTAATTTTTAATATTTATCGTAGTGGCCACATTAGTAATCATGGTCAAAAACTTGTGACCTGCAAGTTGTGCATTCAAATTATGATGCCACTTAAAACCTGCCATGTAGAGGGGTTGATGCACTTTAAATCTGTTGAGACTCAAAGTCCTTTAGTGCAGTGTGGAAGTTTGAAGAGGGGGGTGCTAGCTCAGGTGTCATCCTGATCACTTGACAGCAATTCAGAATTAGGAAGTCCTTCACTAATAGCCATGGTGTTGTTTCGCTGTGTGATGTAAATAAAAATAAAGTATTTATCATATTTTGTTTAATATTTTATCTAAAGCAGATAGATCATGCAAATTTGGGAAACAAGTTTA
The DNA here is from genome assembly GCA_019973955.1 of Trichonephila inaurata madagascariensis. Classification (NCBI taxonomy): domain Eukaryota; kingdom Metazoa; phylum Arthropoda; class Arachnida; order Araneae; family Nephilidae; genus Trichonephila; species Trichonephila inaurata. The sequence goes on along the minus strand of BMAV01008130.1, from coordinate 75,830 downwards.
ATAAAAATGTCAAATCCATCCATAAAACTTAAGACTAATTAAGTATGGAAATTTTAGAGATTTATTATATAATTTTTTCCAGTTTTCTAATTACTTGTAAGATGAAGTTAATGTTATTATAATTATTACCCTTAACACAAATTAATTTGTTAAGTATATTCTACTATCAGGCTGACAGTTTTACATTTGATGAAATGCTTAATTGAGAATTACTTTTGTTTTTTCTCAGTTATCTTAATTAAAGATAGAGTGCAAATTATTTACAATAAATTACACTTTAGTAGGATTTTTAAGAATTCTAATCAATGTTAATGAACACTGATTAGCAAAATAATAATGGTTGTAATGCTCTCAATTCTTAAAAATGTTAATATTTATTTTTTTAAAAGTTTTTATTTTCTTACAAGTATTCTGAAAAAAGAATAATAAAATGTCTATTAGATAAAATTCTAATATCTGTTATAATCACTGTTATAATTAAAATATATTCTTTATTTAAGAATAAGTTTCATCGGCATAAAATATCAAAGTTGTGATAACAATATTGCAAAATTACCAAACATTTTATTTAGTAAATGGTGCTTGTTTTTGCTCTTTAATTATAAATAAGTTTTTAGATCTGTTTTACTATATTTCTAAGATTTCCTTTTTACATGCATTTGAAATTTGACAGAAAAGAATTATTTACTGTCCTGTATAATACTTTTAAATGTAATCTATATAAATTATTAATGAGGCATACATAAATTATGAATTATTGGGTTATTGCAGTGGTCTTCAAAACTTGTCTCAAGAAATCCTATACAACTAAAAGGTATTTTGGGAAAATCCCCTTTTACACACACCCTTAGGAAAATATTTCTTGAAATAATATTTAAATCAGATTATATAACATGTTATAGGTACTTTATTTTAAGACAATTAAAAAAAGTGTTGTATTTGTTATTAAAAAAATTTAATCTAATTTAAATATGTAATTAAATATAATTTACTCATTAATAATATTAATTTGTGATCAAAGTGTTACCTAGCCATTATTATATTTAGTAACTGAGATATATGCTTGCTTTTTTTTACACAAACTATTGAAGTCTAGGTTTGTTGAACTTATTTGCAGTCACATTTCCTATTTTGCATTTCATTTGTTTTTATATTTTGCTTTTGTAGCCAATAATATTGAGAGAAATGTTTTTCACTTAAATACACTGCTCAGAAGGGCATTAAAACGTTTATAGCTATGTGAGAAACCCTGTGTGTTTTGCATTAATTTACAACCTAAAATTTAGGAGCCGTTCTTGTTTAAATTTAGATTTTAATGTCAATGTGTCAATAAGTTGAGACCCCTCTCCTTCTTTATAGATATTTTTTTCTTAAATGAAAAAAGTGCATTTTCTATTAGAAAACTATTTGTTTTGCAAAATATTGTACTAACGAGTTTAAAATTATTTTGTGGAACCTGGGATTGTAAACAATATAATATTCACATATTCTAGTAAGTAGTATAAATAAAGAAAAAATGTTTTTTAATATTCTTTTATTGTATTATTATAAAAGTTGAAATATTATTGCAAAATAAAGTTATTATGTATAAATAAAATTTTCATTTTTAATCACTCGAATGAGCTTTAGGTACTTGTGGTTATACAAACTTCATGAAGAACAAGAATCTATTTTGCATGCATATTTGTAATTTTCTTTTCGACTTTTTAATGTGATTTGTTGAACCCCAGGGTTCTATGGGACACAGTTTGAAGACCACTAGGTTATTGTGAAATTTTGTTGTAATATTGTTATCTTTTATGTTAAAAGTGTGAATGAATCTGTATGAACTTCTTCAGTTTTATGGTACTCTTAAATTGTATAAAATTTTCTTAATTTATTTGCAGGTCTTCTTGATATAAATGGCGTCACTCCTAATGGTTATCATCGTGCTATTTCCCCCAGCATACCTGGAAACAGTTCCCCAGTAATGATTAACAAACAAGTTAATAAGCAGCACTCTCCTCCAGGGAACAGATCCAATTTACGTGTTGTAATACCAAACTCTCATGCTAATTCATCTATGGTAAATAGTTTTTCCTCTTGCTCTGTATTTTAGTTTTCAGTTTCATTCTTGCGGGAGTCAACATAATTTTTCTGCTGAATTTATTTTTAATTACATAAATGGTTTATATAAATATACATACAAAATGTTTTAAAATGTTCTTGGGACTTTTTAGTAAATTTTGATTTAATGCATTTTTAAAATGATATTTTTAATGTTATTTGTTTTTATGAAATGAATGTAACATAAATCTTTAATACATCATTATAAGTTAAATTTCTATTAAGTTTGTTTACTTATTTTACATTTTGCTATGCAACTGTTTGATGCAACTACAGGAATTTTATTGAGGGAAAATTAGATTATATTATTGAGAACCATAAATATTTAATATAAGCACTAAATACCTCACTAGCTTCAAATTAGACACATGTGTTTCGTATACTTTATAATTATTGCAGATAGAAAAACTTCTTTCCTGTTACCCGCACGTTGGTATGACATGAAAATTTTAAGAGTGGGGGTTAACTTAGGTGTCATCCTTGTCCCTTGATCATGATTCAAAATATTGAGATCTGCTGTCTGTAATTTTTATATTGCTTCTGAGTGAATCTAATAAAAAATGAATGAATTTGTATTGTGTACAATGAGATGAAATACAGAAGAGTACTTTTAATGTGTTATTTTTGAAATAATTTAAAGAGTTGCTGGATGTTTAAGTTAACATATTTATTTACTGATTAAATCCTTTATCATCAACTATTAAAAATAAAAAATTCAATATTAAACATCCATATAAAAGCTTTGCTTTTTTTACTTTATATTGTAATGATTTATGATGAGGCATAATTCTGGAACTCTTTGAAAAGCTTTTTGACCTTTTTGGTGTAGTTGTTTCAGAATTAGTTTTTAAATGTAAAAATTTTGACTCAGTGTTTTCAATATATATATATAGATATATATTATTGTAAAATTGTAGACATTGTAAAATGTCTTAAAAACTTTCCTTAAAGAGAAGTTTTAACTGTTTAGATTTAGATTTCTTTTGCATTTATAAGATCAATTTCCAAAATATCAAAATCAAAAAAAATAAAATTCAACTATTTTAAAATGTATCGCATAAGCCATGCATCAAATTAAATGCTTTTAGATAAAATTGTCATTATCCATTTATTTGTATCATAAAATATACATTCCCCTCCCCCTTAGTTCACTTAGCTTCTCTGAAGAATTTTATTTCATATTAATTTAAATATATCTCTTAAAGGGACACACATTATCCTAAAAATGACCAAAATTTTGCTCTTTTTTATTACCTTATTTTAATTGTGACTTTTCTAAATGTATGTTCAAAATTTCATAGTTCTTGCTGCATTATTTAGCTAGTTATTTAATTTTTTTTAATAGTATGTCAAAGCAAAAACCGAAACTAGAACATGTGGCATCTGCACTTAGCTCTTTTATTTATTTTGACTGACATTTAAAACTTTAAATGGCTTTTTCTGAGGTTTTAATTTTTCAAGATAATCATGTGTTTTAAATGCTGTGGCTTTTTTTTTTATATTCAAAATGAAGTTTTGAAACTTTTTCTTATTGTTTTGTATAATGTCTTTGCATGGAATAGTGAACAGAGTTATATGTGAATAGTTATTTTTTTAAAAAATGATTCAAGTTAGATATAGCTGTTTTTTTTTATTGTTGTTGTTGTTTTTATACACGAAAAAATTGTAAAATTAAAACTGTCCCTCATTTTTTCAATCCCATGCACAAAATTATTGTGGAAAAATTTTTAAATGGTATTTTTTTTCTACACAATGTATATTTCAAGTGTGTTCAAATAGGGTAGGTATAAACATTTTCAGATAAATTATATAAATCAAATTATATAAATAAAAAAAAAATTATGCATATGGTACCATGGCCCTTAAATGTGAGTTTTGTATGATTTTTTATGAATGTGTTTATGTATGTGATTTTATATAGTATATTTTTTATTGAATATATTACACACTGGAAATATTTCTGATCATATATATTTATATATATGCAACTTTTTTAACTCTTCTTACATTCCAAAATAGAATTCTCGCCCAGCCACTAATACTATGGGAGGCCAAGTTGGAAATGTGAATGCTTCTATTCCCAGCATGGCTTATCCGTCCAGTCTTTCATCGTCTTTCCCTCCAAGTAAGTCTATGGAATTGTAATATTTGTTGGGGGAAAAATTGTTAAATAATTGTAAAAGATACCATTGGACTAGAGACATGCTGCAAGGTTTTTATATTATTTGTATTTTTGTATTGGATTTGTTCTAGAAGAGAAATACACTAAAATGGAAACCCATATTTTGTTTATTGGATTATGTAATAATGAAATATTGTATAGTAATCAAACATTTATTTTTTTATACAAAAAATTGTTTCTTATTAAATTCTTTGAAATTTTGGAGTAAGTGACTTTGATTATTCTCAGTAACATGGCAGGATTTCTATCTATATTATATTTATAAAAGCATTTACTCTAATGTCATTGTACTTGTAAGTTGTATCATTATTGTTTATTTTTACTGTTTATTATTGAATTATAATGCAGAACTTCCTTAGAACCACATTAATACGAATAGAGCATTATTCAGAGAGAAAATTATTAAATTAATATCGGACTCTACTTGTAACTATTAATATTTAATATTTTAATAATGTCAAATGATGTGTATATACATATAAGTTGCGAAAATGATTTATATAATTTAATGGGATTTTATTCTTTTTGTATTAATAAGAAAAATAGTTTTTAATTTTATTTTTCTCTATTTTCATGGCAGACTTATGAATTTAAGAAAAACAATACACAAAATAATTCATGAATCAATGAATTCAAAACTTGTAAATTTTTGCTTTAAGGATATAAAAGCCTTTATTGCTTTACATTCCTTTCAATAAATAAACAATAAAAAATGAGTTCAATAGTTTCTTTGTCTATTTTTCGATATAATATTAATTTGACCAATGAGCAATAAGGATATAAGAGCATAACTTTTTATACCTTAGCATTTGATATACAAGAGTTTTGAATACAAAGTTTAAATTAACTTTATTAACTTGAATTATAACAAGATTTGTTTGATTTTGATTTAAACATTTTATGGCGAAGGTTAGTTTTCTTCTGTAATTTGGGATTTCTGTTCTTTCTCAGTCATGTACCACTGATTCTAAGCTGGAGTTATAAATGAAACATCAATACTTTTTTTTTATCCTTTTTTACTTAGTATAAAAATAGATTTGCTTCATTCAAATTATTTTGTTGTATGTAAAAAGTGTCATTTATTACATTAAATCAAGAAGAAATCTCTCTGTAGAAAATATATAAATTATTGAATCACCTGGCAGTATATGAAGACACTCATTTATAATTCTAGAGCTGTATTTTAGTAGTAAATACAAAACAAATAATTTCAAAGCAATATTTTATTTACTCAATTCTCAATATTTAAATATATATAGAGAGATATATATACTAATAATTTTTCTGTTGCTAAACTGCTAAAAGTTATTATTTACTAAGTATGGGATTTTTCAATTTAGATTAAATCATCTGTTAAGAATACTTATATAGTAAAAAAATTATATATGCTGAATAAGAAGTATGTTTTTATTTTAAATTAAAATATCTCCTAAGAAAAACTAGAATTAAAGTGCCTCTACACTATATAGTTTACTACTTGGTGTATTTATTAGCCCTTGAATATCGTTTCATTTTTAATAAAATACTTCCACAAATAATATTTTTAACGAGTACATTGAGATATTTTGTCTCTTTAAAAGCAAATTGTATTACATAAAATAGAGACATTATTTTAGAAAGAAAATTCATTTGATCAAAAATTATATTTTCCTCCCTTTAAAAGGTATGGTTCAACCCATTTTATTATTCCTGATGGTTTCAGTAGTATATAAGAATGCTTATTCTTTAAATATTTTGATTATTAATTTGAATTGAATTTCTTACCATTGGGGCTGTTCCTTGAAGCAAATTCAGAAAGAAGAAATGAATTTAAATATATTTGTATTATGTTAAAATCATTTTTATCAGCTGTATTTGGGAATTTTTTGTACATGAATTGTTTTCAAATTATACTTCCATATTTAAAATATACTATTAAGCTGTAGAAATTAGCTCCTGTAGAAATTGCTTGAAAAAAAAAGTGGCAAATATGCAGAACCGTATTTAAAAAATCTCATCCTTATTACTTTTTGTGTTTTCTGTTTCATTCTAAAGTGAATTTTCTTTTCTATACTTAATCACCATTCCTCGTTATTGATAAAACAGCATTATTTTTTTTTCTTTCACTTTTTTATTACTCATATCATACTTTTAAAGCTTTTTTTTTTATTTCTTTGTTTTTTCTCTATTTTTATTAACCTTTTGTGCGCTTATTACAAAGTTTATAATTAAGCTGCTTATTTCCTTTCCTCCTGTGAAATCAGTAATATCATATGTAATATTCATCTCTTTATTGTGTGTTAATTTCACTTTCGGCATCAAAATTTTGATTAAAATAATATATGAGATACTTCTTATATATTCTCATGAAAAGCAAGCTTATAAAAATCTTTTCTTTAGAAATAATTCATATTCCATTATATTTCAACTGTCCGTATGATTTGTAGTTTTCATTGTTACTTTGAAAACTGTTATGATAAAAAAATAAAAATTCGTGTTTTTTTTTTTCAAACTAAATGATTAGCTATCAAATTTTTGTGCATTTATGGCTACACACAGTACCCTTTTTTTAAAAAAATTTGTGTAGACAGTAACAGTAAATATAATTTGTTTTATATTCAGATTATATTATTAAATTGATTCTGAAAATAAAAAGTCAGTTTGACAAGCCATTATTATTTAATAAATTGCTGAATTTTTTAAAAAATTTAATTACTTTAAATGATTTATGTTTCTTAAATTATGGGAAACAAAGTTAGTATGGTATTAAAATTCTGTTTCCTTGTTGAATTTTAATTATTATTTTTATAGCTAAAACTGGAAAAAACACAATTTTTATTTAAAATATTAATATAAAGATTTTTTTTAAAAAAATAACTAGAGCTCTCAGACCTAAATCCATACTAACTTTATAGAACATATCTGTGGAAGTATCTGCAAAGAATTTCGACTTTGTCCTGAACAGAAAAAAAGCTTTATTAATTAGAAGACACCTCTTACAAAATTAAGAGTCTGAGAAAAAGACATAAAATAAAAACTAATAATGCCTGTAAAGCTCTAATTTTTTTACTAGGTTCTTTCCCAACTTATGTTCTACATCAAAACACTACTTTAATTATAATTATGACTGAAAACATTTTTTTTTATTTAAAATATGCTTGCTGATATATATTGCCTGAGCTGGCATCCCCTTTCCTCTCCTAACTACCAAACCACACCAACGGGAGGACGTTAGAGCTCTCGACAGACTTAACGAGCATCGCTCCCCTACACGGCGGGTCTTTAGGGGTACTGGACTTGAACTCTTGACCAGCCAGCCACGATCCTATACCTTGACCGCTAGGCTACTAGAAAAAGAGAAGTAGGTTAAACTATAATGTAATGTAGTACGTATTGTGAAATATATTGACCTTCACTCAAATTACTAGGCTTGTTGACTCATTTTGCTCTACAGAAGGGTCGGCAAACCGTGGCTCTTGAGCCATTTGCATAGATGGTTCAGGCTCTCTTCAGCCTCATTAAAAAATCATCGGTTCCCTTTCTCATTTTCCTTTATAATTAATTATATATTGAAAATTTTAACTGTATTTGTGCACATGCATTGAAATATTTGACTCGCTTAAAACAATTCTGTATTAAATTATTTTCTATTAATAAAGTTTAAGAATCGGTGAAAATATTAGAAGACTGAGTAATGTTAATTTTATATAAAAATGATATAGGTCATGTATCCGGCAAATAAGCTTCCCAACCTTTATTCCAGGCACAACCCAAAGCAGTTTTAATTAGAGTGAGAGTAAACGTGAAATTACAAAATTTTGCACTTACGTTGTTATTAATATGGAGATTTTTTCAAGAAAGAGTTTATAATTCCTAATATATACTTTGAACTTGGTTGTTCTTGCATTGATCCGAGAAAGAAGTTCTTAAATTTTAAGGAATCGAAAGAAAATATAATGAGTGAAACTGTTTGAATATTATAAAACTGTGTGAAGCACACCCGTCAATCTACCGTTTACCGACCCTTCCCCTCCCGTAGGTGCAAGCGTGTGCATAGAAATGACTCTTTGACTTCTTACTCATATTGTTTTTAAAATCTACCTGGCAGTGGTAGCCTAGTGGTCTAGGTAACAGATTTGAGGCTGATGTGTCATAAGTTCGAGGAAGACCCGCCGTGTAGAGGAACTGAAGCTCAGACGTTTTCCCCTTGGTGTGGTGTAGAAGTTAGGAGAGGAGGGTGCCAGCGTAGGTGTTGTCTTCGTCACTTGACCATGGTCAAAAGCCCACATGTAGTTGAATTGGGTCATGTTAATATTCATTCATTCTCGAAAGTCTGCTGACTCCTATTCTGGAGTGATGTTAATTTAAACCAACCAAAATTTTTTTTATATTTTTTTCCCAATCATTTAAAGAAACAATCAGCATCTAGTTACCTGTACTTTATTGAGTTTCTTTGTGTATTAATTACTGTTATAAACATATTTTCTTTTGCATACTTATGCTTTCTTAAGTATTTCTACACTTAGTAGTTTCATGTTATACAACGAATACTTAAATAAATCAGAGTATATCCTTAAGAGTTAATCATTGGTCAGGAAAGAAAGTTCCAGTTGTATTTTTGAATGCACATAGTTATAAAATTTCCTTACTTTCTCTCAAGAGCGTTCATGATGCAATTTTTCTATGAAACCCGAGGAATTACAGGAAAAGAAGCATTATGTGTTAAAAAATTAATATTATATTTGAGGAATTGGAGCAATAGTTAAACTTATATTAAGTAGGAAAAGAAAATTTTACTTTTTATTGCATATTTTTGAAATACACATTTCTTGGAGATTTTTTTATTACGTCTCCAAAGATAACCTGATGCGAAGAGAAACAACTTACGGATCAAAAGCCGTTTGCTGGTAGTTTTTTTTTTTTTTTAATCATCTCTTATCAGCAATCCTTCACAAAATTTGATAGTTTTTAACCGAATTTATGTTTATAAATAAAATCTCCCGTTAATATCTAGTTTGTTTTGTTTTTCTAAACAATCGTTCATATATACTAAAGCGATTTCATGTGCAAAGTTCAGGTAAATTGAAATAAACTGATTCTACGAATATGCCTGCGTTTGTGTGTGTGTGTGTGTGTGAAATGTGCAGTTTAAGAAATGAGACAAATTTCTTTAAACATAATTAATGGTTCAGTTTCGTTTTGTAAATAAATGTTATAATAAAATGGCATCGCTCCCATTCGATTTGTGCGGCCGCGGTAGCCTAGAGGTCAAGGTAACGGACTCGTGGCCGGCGTGTCATGTGTTCGATCCTAGTACCTCGGAAGACCCGCCCTGCAGAGGGGCCGATGCACGTTAAACCGTTCAGGACTTGGCGATTTTTCCTGTTAAGCCTTTCATTTAAAAGTTCATATAAAATCCTTACTGTAATAAAATACATGGCCGCGGTAGCCTAGTGGTCAAGGTATCGGATCGTGGCTGGCCTTGTCACGAGTTCGAGCCCAGTACCACTAAAGACCCGCCGTGTAGGGGCGCGATGCATGGTAAATCTGTCGATAGCTCAAATGTCCTCCCATTGGTGTGGTAATTAGGAGAGGGGGGTGCCAGCTCAGGTGTCGTCCACGTCACTTGGCCATGGTTCAAAATGACGTGGTCCGTCGCCAAAAGCCCCCGTGTAGCTGAACACAGTGTGACGTTAATATTTACTCAGTCACAGTCAGTAATAAAATACACCAAACTTTATAGTTTATAACCATTCCAAATTCTATAGGTTCCAAATTAAGATCACACCGGTGTGATCACGGGCCTCAGAACGGACAAAACGGATATCTCACACATGATACCGTGTTCTCTCAATTGTTCACATATACGTATCACATGGTCCTGAACGGGTTGAATATGTCGAGGCTCAAATGTCCTCCTGTTGGTGTGGTGTGGAAGTTAGGAGAGGTTGTTCCAACTCAGGTGTCGTCCTCATCAATTGACCATGGTTCAAAATTACGAGGTCAGTCGCCAAAAACGCTCGAGTAGCTGAATAGAGCCACGTTAATATTGCTCACTCACTCGCACCCATTCAATTTGTGCTCATAGGTCATGGTCGCGAACTCGTGGCCGGCATTGTTGAGTCGCGGGTTCGAAACCTAGCGTTTCTGAAGACCAGTCGTGTACAGAAGCTGATGAACGTGAAAAATGTGTATGCTCAAAATCCTCCTGTTGGTGCTGTGTGGAAGTTTGGAGAAGAGGGTGCCAGCTCAAATGTCGTCCTCGTCACTTGACCATGGCTCAAAATTTCAGGTGCGTCGTAGATAGCCGCAGTGATGCTTCATGCTGTATAAATTAAAATCATTTTCATTCGCTTTGTTTTGACTGATTAGTAACGTTGTATTTCAAAGCAACACGAGGGCTATTGGAAATGAACCTTGGTCTAGGGACGAGGATGACACCTAAGCTGGCATACCATTCCCTAAACTACAACACCAAACCAACTTGCAGACTTCGAACGACAACATACGTAATGTGCATCAGCCTCTGTCCCCTATATAGCGATTCCAAGTCTCGAACCCATGACTCCAAAAATAACGGGGCCACGAGCTCGCAAACATAATCACTTGACTACTGTGGTCATGTGCCCACATTTGAGCCATCTAAGGACTACTGGGTGACGAGCCACTAATTTTGAATTGTTGTTTAATGATTCAGATAACGCTTGAAGTGGCATTTTGCTCCCACCTTCGCAAAGATATTGAATCTGCTGCACGATGGAATTTTCGTGAAATCTGCGATAACGCACTGACCAAGAGCTGGCAAACATATGCATGATTCGGGTGAAAAATGATATAGTTGAGTGAGGCCGCAGTAGCCTAGTGCCGCCTTGTAGAGAGGCTGATGCATGTGAAATCTGTCGGGGCTCAGACGTTCTTCCGTTGGGGTGACAGCTCAGTTGTCGTCCTCGTCACTTGACCATAGTTCAAAATTACGTCACCACAAGCCCCCGCGAATAGGGCGACGTTAACACTCACTCCCCGCTATAGCTGAGTGGAGACCGTTATAACTTAGTGGACACATGGTCCCGAGCTCGTGGTCAGTGTATCATGAGTTCGAGCCCTAAGACTCGCCGTGTGGAGGGCTGATGCTCAGTAAATCCGTCGTGACTTAAAATCCTCCCGTTGGTGTGGCGTGTGTTTAGATAGGAGAGTGTTAGCTTAGGTGCCGTCCTCGTTACTTCAACTTAGTAACTAGGGCCATCGCAAATTGACCTTGTGTTGCTTTATAGTGCGACGTTAATGAACACCCTTTCACGCTGTAACTGTGGCCATGGCTGCTAGCTCATGATCGGCTATAATTCAGTTGAGTTGCGTATTCGAGCCCCGATTCCACGAAACACTCACCGTGTAGTCAAGTATGTTAAATTTGCCGAAACTCAAAATTCTCACTTTGGCGCAAATAGATGTTTTTAAAATGGGATGCGAACTCAGGTATCGTCCTCGTCACTTGACCGTGTGATTCCAAATTACTCAACTTTTGGAGTTACAATTTGATGTAATTCTTCAAGAACATCGCTGTTTTCTTAAAGGATTTTGAACGCTTCATTCTATAATCATGGCATACTATTAAACATTTATCAAATAATCAATTATTTCAAAAATGACGGAAACTCCTTCAATGCATGTGTTTAAGAATTATTATTATTATTTTTTTTTATCTCTGAGAAATTAATTTCCTCAAATGAAACTGATGCCAAGATTTAAATTTTGACTATCCGCGTATTAGAACTTTAGAATGAATTAATCTATTGGTATATCTCTTCAATTGTTGATTGAAGTTATACCACGATATTTAAGCCAGAAAAAAAAATTAGAAGTTACACCATGATATAACTTAAGAAGATTTGCATTGATCTAAAACAAGTATTTTGATTAAATCAGGAAACTATTTTGAATGTTAGGGGGGGGGGATATTTTTTATAATCGAGGGATTTGTTTTAAAACCTGTTGTGGGTAATATAAAAAATAAGAGACCGTTATCTTGCTAGATCCTGAATTAAAATTTAAGTATTTTTGTTAAAAGAAATTGATATTCTTAATCCAGTTTGTGTGGCCTCACACACACAACACACACACATTCCCCAACATTAATCAACTATCATCAAACTATTTGTGTATTAGCCATGAAACTAAAACATACAAGTTCAGTTGGTGTGTTAGCACATACATGTTGTTCCGAAATCCCTTTGCATAGGGAAAATAAAAGCTGCAGTTGCTTTGTGTTTTTCCCTTTATCTTTGTTACCACCGAGTGGCAACATAGTGAAATGTTTTGTTTTTAAAAATACAAATGGAAACTTTTTGATAGGGATAATAGCCTTTGTTGCTCTATAAATCCCTAATAAAGATATATTAACTTTTTGATAGGGATATTAGCCTTTGTTGCTCCAAATCCCACATAAAGATATCAACTGTAACTTTTTGATGGTCGTAATTTATATTTTTGTGAAAACCTAGAGAGGGGGTTATTTTTAGAGATAAAAGTAGTTATTGAGATGCACGTGTAAGAGAAAGCTTTTAAAAGTGTTTACAGTCCACTCTCTTCTGAGTTACATTTCCAAAGCTATCTACATGCAGTAACTATCATTCTCATACACATTTCTTACATTTTACTACGAGACTTTCCTCGCCCCCCCCCTCCTCCTCCTCCTTGAGAATCCCTTGAAAGTATTGTTACCAAAAATAAAAAAATATATTGGGCATGATTTTTTTTATATTCATCCAATAAGCATATGTTAAATAGCTATGTTAGCAATCTCATTTGAAGCAATCGAGGCCATGGTAGCCGGCGTGTCATGAGTTCGAGCCTAGTCCCGCTGAAGACCCGTCATGTAGGGGAGCGATGCACGTTAAATCTGTCGAGAAATCAAACGTCCTCCCGTTGGTGTGGTGTGGTAGTTAGGAGAGAGGGTGCTAGCTGAGGTGTCGACCTCTTCACTTGACCGTGGTTCAAAATTACAAGGTCCGTCGCCAAAAGACCTCGAGTAGCTAAACTGTGTGACGTTAATATTCACTCATTCATTCGAAAGAATTGCTCTTTTCCCCCTCCCCTGTGATTTCTAGAAAGTAGGTTTCTACATGTAGCCCTGGAGGTGGTCATGGGACCTCCCACCAACCTCTCAAAAGCCCTCGTGTAGCTGAACAGTGCGACGTTAATATTCAATCAGTCAATCAATCAACCCACCAACCTCTCGAGAGACGGTTCAACGATTCTTTAAGGTACCTCCATGCCGCACAAGCATTATACATTTACAAATAGTCATGCCTTCTCCGGGATTCGAACCCAGGCCCTACGGCATAGCAGTCAGCGTCACCAGCCATTATACCGTTTGGGCGGCCTAAAGTATATATAAATATAAGACAATTTTTTTTGTCAATAATATCTTCATAGTTTTGAGCATGGAATCACTGGCGTGGATGAAGAATCATGCATAAGTATGTTTCTTGATGAATGTATAAAAACCCGAATAATTAAAATCTTATCTAACAAGGAGAGGGCACGACTAAGGAAATTCATTTCGGGTCGAGACTAGGTGTAATAGTAGTACTCCATTAGGGTGTTCAACCCTTAATGTAATTCCGTCGAATGGCCAGTCAATTCGGAGAAAACAGAGTTCAAAAATTATGCTTAGCTTTTATATAATTAAGTTCCAATTTTTTTTTCACCGGCCCAGTGGCTCGATTGGTAAATCGTCTGCCTTCAATGCGGTTGGATCCGAGTTCGAATCACGCGAAAAACATTTTTCTTTCGATTCCTTTAATTATTTTTTGAAATTAAATAAATTCACATTTATTAAAGGTTTATAAATATTGAATGGTATTTATGTAATTATTTTGTATTTTATAAATTAAAAAAATAAGTAAATAAATTTATTATTTAAAATTATTATTAATTAAAATTACTTAAATTTTTTTAATTGTTGATTAAAATTAATTCTTAATTAAACTAACTTAAAATTATTATTAATTAAAATTACTTAAAATTATTATTAATTAAAATTATTTAAAAGTATTATTGATTAAAATTACTTAAAAGTATTATTAATTAAAATTATTTAAAAGTATTATTAATTAAAGTTATTTAAAAAATTTTTAATTAAAATTAATTATTCATTAAAATTAATATTATTTAAAAGTAATTAAGTAATGTTAATTTAAATTGTGTAATTAATATTAATTAGAATAATTAATATAAATTACAATAATTACTTTATATTAAAATAATTAATTAATATTAATTACAATTCATTGATTACCATTAAATAATTTTAATATTTTTAATTAAATACACAATTATTACATAATTTTTTTTAAATTAAATAGATTTATTTGAAAAGCACTTATTAAGTATTTCATATAATTACGAAATAGTTAATTTAATAATAGTAATAAAATAAATTTTATAAATTATTATATATATAATATTTTATTTATAGTATATTGTATTTCAAATTATAAAACTATTTATAAATAATTTTTATGTAAAATATCATTTAATATTTATTATATATTTTATTATAAATATTATTTATTTATATATTAAAGTTTATTTATTTATTAAACATTACATAAATATTCATATAATAACAGTAATTTTTTTTTACTGTATAAAATGCAAAATATATAATTACGCAGAATATCATTTAATATTTAATAAACCTTTCATAAATAAATTTATTTATGTAAAAAAATAATTAAAGGAATTCAAAGAAAAATGTTTTTCGAGTGATTCGAACTCGTATCCAACCGCATTGAAGGCAGACGATTTACCAATCGAGCCACTGGGCCGGTGAAAAAAATTGAAACTTAATGGTGTAAAAGGTAAGCATGAATTTCGAACGCTGTTTTCTCCGAATTGACTGGCCATTCGACGGAATTACATTAAGGGTTGAACACCCTAAAGGAGTACTTCTATTACACCAAGTCTCGACCCGAAATGAATTTCCTTAGTCATGCCCTCTCCTTGTAAATCCTCTCAATTTTTCATTTTAGCTTGCTTGATAGAATCTATTAAGTTTTAATTCACAAGCTCCAAATGTCAGAAAAAAAGCTATGAAGTGTGGCACAAAGCATAGCCTACAGGTAGAAGACAGTATATGTTTTGATCCCTCAATATTGAGAAATATGTGTTAAAAGGAGGCAAGTCTAGGTTGCAGACCCTAAAAAATGAGAATTTGAAAGTTAAATAATAAATCTTGTATGTAGCCTATTGAAAAATTTTGATTATAGCATTCAAGAAAAGAACTAAGTTAAAAATATTAATATCTGCTATGATTAACCCTATTAGTGATGTGAATCTCGCCTATATTTAAAATTCTCTTTAAAAGTTATGAAACATTGTGCACCTTTCTTCAATAGAACTGAAAAATTATAACACTAAAGCAAACTGAATAGCATTAACGAAGCAAAATCGTTTAATGTTCGTTTCATATTTTGGGATGAAAATATACTTTTTTTTAAAAAAATAAAAACAAGTAATATATATAAAAAAAAAAAATTAAAGTCAATTCCTACCTAGTTCAACAAAGAAAATTTTTATTTTAGTTACTTTTTATTAAATAATTACAATTAATATAAATATGTATATACATATGACAGAACCACAATATTAAATGGCAAAACACCTTTCAAATGAACATTAAAAACTCTTTTTAATCACATTAAATATGTAATTACATTTTTTAATAAAAGTTGAATATAATCGATAAGAATTTATCTTAAAACCAGTGTAAAAGGAATGATGACGTCTAACTAGCACATGATTACATATATTCAGGTTTAGTTAAATCTTCATCACAAATTTAACAAAAGCTGTTTTATTCATTGGTACTGCCATCTAGATTAATAATATCGACTTAAATATGTCTCTTAAACTATAATTAATTAACTTAATTTAATTAATGAATTAATATTTAAAAACTGTATGCACATCAAGGTTATCCACTACAAGTTTAAAAAAATGTATTTGAACTTGAGTGGAAGAATAAAAAGTATTTTATCAACGATTGAAAATTTGAACAAGATATATAACTAAATAATAGTGGTGTGAATTATATAATAGCAAGAACTGAAAAAAAAATATATCTTTGAGTGGATTTTCTAAATGCAAGAAATTTAAGCTTCAAAATGGATTTTCAGTAACAAATTCGATTGAAATAAGTTGTACATTTCTTTTAAAAAACATATTGTAGACACATGGCAATATTTTAATTTTTATATTTGCATGCAATTATTGTTATTTATGAGCATGTAAAATATATTGTGTTTATATATATATATATCGTATTTATAAAAATGAAAATATATTTATTCTTATTATTTGATGTGTTGGCAGTGGTAAGAATAACTTGTTTCTTAGATTATTTATATATATATATGCGATTTGATGCTTCTAAAATTCATACCTAAATATCAGATGTTAAGGGTAAAAATAACTGAATTAGGTCGTTGTTATTTTCCAGATGATTTTCAACTTAGTACAGACTTAGGATTGTCTGGATTCAACTCCCCAGGTTTACTCCAGAATTGGTCCCAGGGTCCATTGACAGGACTTTCACATTCAAGGTAAATTTTCTGTGTACATTGAATTTTAGGAAAATATTTTTAAAAACCATCACTAATAAAAAAACATAACAGTTTACTAATTTATATCTTTATAAAAAACACGTTATGTAAAAAAAATTGTTTTCATCCTTCTAAAAAAAAATCATCTTTCAAATGAGAAAAATTTTCTCGTTTATAAAAGAAAAATATTCAGAGTTAATTTTTCTTCTTTCTATTTTGAGCTCCTCCTTTAACAATTTTTTTTCTTTTTCTCATGGCATCCCTCAACAAACTGTCCTGCTTATTGAATATATCTTATAAGACGCCCTAGCTCACACTGCTAATCTGAACAGAAACCCTTCATCAAAAATTTTTTAAGTAAGATATATTTGTTCCTCCCTTAATATGGTTGTTTACTTTACAATTTTTTATGTACACTGGCCTCCAAAGTCAAGGTACAACCGGTTTTTTATGTTTAATTTGAAAATGAATAAACATAGACTCAAGAAAGTTTGAGGAAATATGCATTAAACAGTGTTTTTTTTTTATGCGGAAATGTGCACAACATAAACATGATTTACAACAAAAAAGCACTCTTGGTAGAAAAGTCAATTCATGGAGAAAGCTGTACGTTACAGTTTTATGTGGGAAAAATGTTATACAGATGTTACAGAAGTGGGTTCTAATAAGGAATGTGTCCAACCCTAACTTCCATGGTCCCAGTGTTGAATTAAGCCACATGGAGACCCCCTAGGCACTCAAATTCTTGGGGCCCTGTAACCTAATAATTTTATTACACAATATTTTAGGAATATATTTCATTGCACAAATAAAATCGCAAATTATCAGCAAATTAAAACAAAAACATGTTGCACCTTAACTTTTGGAGCCTGAGTATTTTTAAATTGTATTGTTCAGAATTAACATTTTACATTAAAATATATTGCCTATAAACTTCGATTGAGTGTTCTTTTTATTACACGATCCCTGAAAGTCAATATGTTTTCCCAAAATACATCCATACACTCTTATTCATAATGAGGGCGAGAATACTTTTGTAGAATTCGTAAAATTATCATGTGTGAAACTAATAACAACCTAATCCCTAAAATATTTGAAAATTGTAAAATGTGTAACAGCTGCTTTGACGTAAATAACAAAATATATAAAATTTTCTTCATGGTGAATGTGGAATAGTAAAAACATTTTTATCTAATCAAGAAAATTTAGAATATTGAGTTGGAAGTACAATAAGCTTCCACATTTATAAAAAAACAATTTTTCTGCTTTGTTTCCCTTTCTTTGCATTTTTATAGCATGATAGCTTTGCACTGTGATCACGAAAATTATAGTCATGTGATTTCAAGTTAGTTTTTAGTGGTCAAATATCTTAAGTATCAGAGCATTCTAATGTCCTTGTTTATCATTACTCTATCTACCTCTCTTTACCTCATGTATTTGTTATATTTACTTTAGATGTTATTTATAACTTGTGGTTGTTATTCTGCATTTGTTTTTCGTAATTCTTTCGTTAGTTATTAATTAATCAAAAAGTCGAAGTTAACATATTTGCAAAGTTATCAGTAGAAGAATTCTCTAAGTTACAGTAAGAATTTAATTTTAAAAGAAATAGGCTTTCATGCTGCTAAATAATTAAATAATACTTCCCATATCACTTAATTGTTCTTGTTATTACAGTCCAAGCTCTACTATTAGCAGCTTACCTCATCTGTCCGTGAGCAGTGCAACACCACCCCCATCTTCATCTCCACTTCCTGTCAAAATTAAAAGTGAACCCATTTCTCCTCCTCGTGATAGCTCCACTCTGAGTTTGCATCGCCCTCCTTCAGTTCAAGGTCATCTGTCCCCTGGCCATTCGCTTGCTCCTTCAACCTCCTCCTCACCGGATCCTAACATGGACTATGATCCTCATATTAACAAGAGGCCACGTCTCACAGCAGATGGTTGGGCTACATAGTACAAGATTCCCAGGTGTCAACCATTCAGTGTATTTTGGTGGTGATTACTTGCAAAGGCATTATACACTCAAAGGGTATCATCTTTACTGACATTTTGTAGTATAATTATTTTCTCATTAACATTGAATACGAACACTGGAGGAATTAAATGTTAAAATATGAGAAAATATACAACTATATATGTCACTGATGTTATATTCTGTCTCTTGAAGATAAACTGTGAATATCATTAGTTGACATCGTCACATTCTTTCTTTGAGTTAATCTACATTCAAGAGCAAGATCTGAAAATTTCAACTGATTATTTTGTTGGACAAATGGCTCTTGTATTCTTCAGTAAAATGCTGTTATGATTGACTTCAAATTCTATCTGTCTTACTGTGTAATCCTGATCTTCTATAATTGTGAGAGATATGTTGTTTATTGTGTTTCATAGTGATATTGCTGTCAACATATATATAGTAGAATAACTTTTATATTGAGACAGAGAGAGAGATTGTGCGAAGTGAACTTATGATCTGTTGTTGGCAACCAAAAAATATTTTCTACGTACGATCGTTTAACTAGACATGAGACTAAATACTGGGAGAGAATCTATTTTCATTAGAGCAACATTCCCTTATGGTTGCTTCAGGCTTAGATGTGTAAAACAGACTAGCCCTGAACTTGGAAATTGCTTGTAATAGGAATATTACAAGCCCATTATTTCATACTCATTATTTCTGTTGCTGGTACTTAAGCCTTTAATTGTTATGTCTTAGTAGTCCCATCACTTAGTAATCTCAAATGTCATTCAGTAATTTTTTTTAGAAATTAGCTTTAATAACAGCTCCTTGTATGTTATGTATATGCTTCATTGACTCTAAATTATACATAATGTTGATGTGTTCAATGAAATAAAAGCACTGCAGTGGTATTTATAAATTTCCATTGCATGTACTATTTGTAAAATATCTATAATAGACTTTGTTGTATTTCCTTTTGTGGAATGTTGTTTGTTTTGTGGCCAGTAGAAGTAATATAAGTCTCTCTCTCTATTTTTACTCTAAAACAAAAACTATTATTTTGTTAAAACAATTTTTTTTTGGCAAAATTTATAAAGGGAACCAAGTTTCTAGGTCAAGCAAAACATCTGATTTATAGGCATATATTTTCACTATTATGCAGATCAATTCACTGCTAGGGTTAAGTGATAGAAAGAGATAGAACATATACTGCATAATATTGTTAAGAAGGGATTTAGGGTAAAGATAGCTAAGTATAGATTTGAATAGTTTTATTACACCTCGAGTGCAAAACTAAGATAAAACGACTGTCCAAATTTCCATAATATAGATGTGACAATCATGAGCATTGACTGCTGCATCTAAAATATGTCATCAATGCTGGATCTGATCCTAAAAAATATTAGATATTTAAGCAGAAAGCCTTGATATTTAAAAGAGAAATGCCTCTACCAATAGGTGAAAAAGTGGGGTGGGGGGATTATTTTTATCAGAAACAATAATTTTACTTAAAACAATAAGTATTCTTCTTCCATATAAAAAATTTTACATAAAAAAGTATGCATAGAAATTTTTATTCAAAATTTTTTGTGGACCATGAAATTTTGGCCATTTGAAAAAAAAATTTCCAGTAACTAAAAACTTCAAGTCTTTAATTCATATTATAAGAATATTAAATTGCATCATGACACTTACAGGCTGGTCTTGTGTTGAAGATCAATAAGGAAGCAGTAATAGGGGGAAATAGTTTAGTTTTTAATTTTAGAATTTAGCTGAACAGATCATTATATTTTTGTGGGAAAAACTATGACATAGATTTTTAAAGGAAGTTGTATTGCTTGAATCTACTATTACTTATATACTGATGTATCATTAACCTCGAAACAGCTGCCAATGTAATTATGTGCCCTTCACTATGATGTATCATACACAGCAGTGTGAAAGGTTTCTTTTTAAAAAAAAAAAGCAAAATGTTGATGGTTTAAGCTTACATACTGATTTCTGTCAAAAGAAAGTTTGTACAAGCAAAAAAGAGAGGGGAAAAAAATCTGCGATTTATAATTTGTCTTTTCATTTTTTTAACAATATTCATGTTTCCAAAATGATCCATTTATTTACTTATAATTTGCATCATTCCTCCAATAAATGTAACATTTGTAAAACAAATGTGAACTGGATTTTTTATTTCAAAATTAATTCTAAAGTGTTTGTGTAATCTGTTTAATTTAATTCTAAGGCTAATTGCACCAGCCTGTGTAATTGATTAACAAATTTTATTGTATATTTTTTTTATGAGTGTAATATATAAACTTATTTTATTTGAATAATTTATTCAACTGTAAATGTATTTGCTTTCAAAAATAATTTCATGTATTAATTCACTCATCATCATTAAATATCATATAACCATATTTCTGTATGTAGAATAATATTGTTAATGTGTTACTCTTGATTTTTTTACTTATTTTAAAATCTTGTGTGGAAATTTTATTGGCTATTTATTTAAATCGCAACAATCAAAACAAATTTTCCAATCAATCAAAATTTTTGTTTTTATTGTGTTGTTCATATATTCTGAATTTTTTTAAAAAAGAAAATGCTGTTGTATTGATTGAAATATTTTCTAAAAGACACATTTAAGTATTATATTTATTTCCATTTCTGGATGAAATTTTTTTACTAGAATTATTAATTTATATGGTATATAAAAGCATTATTTTACAGATATTTTGTATTTCTCATAACATATCAATATCATACTTTTATATTCTCTAAACTTTTGTGAAAGAAATATATATATATGTATATATATATATACAATGGGAAACAAAACAAAAGTTTTCATTAACTAGTTGATATTTTACATATATCCCCAATTTTATTATTAGAATTTTCTTTAAGCAATGTTATGTGCCATATCAAATCATAAGATAGTTTATGAAAGATAGTTAGAAAAGAAACAAAGTGCAATATTTGTTTCTACAGCACATTGATGGTTAATTTTTTCTGTATTGTGGCACAGAATGTGTATATACAAAGTTTGAAAACTGTGCTGTCATGTTTGGGATTTAGTATTGTTAAAGGAAGTATAAAAATTGTTATTAAATATTATTTTGAAAATATAAATTTTAGTAAATTTATAGCATATATTTGACTTTAATTTCGTTGCTGTAATGCAAGAATGATTTTATTTTTGCATCTAGTTTGTGAACATTAGGTGACCTATAATAGGTGTTTCTGTTACCTTTTATGGATACAATTTTCTTTGGAAACTTTAATGTGCAGAAACTGTATATTTATGTATTAGTGTTTATGTCGTAGGCCGTATGTATGTTGTCATTATTGTTTTGTGCAGTCATCAAAATAAACTATGTGGCCAGAATATGTCATTCCACTTTGAATTTATTATGAAAATATTTTTCAACTCTTAGACACTTTCCATTGTGGAAAACATTACATCTAAAAAGCTATAAAAAGTAAATACTATATATATTTTTTAAATTTTATATTTTTCATGATTAAACTTTCATATCTATATGTATCAAATTATAACAACACTTATAAAATTATAACACCTAGATTCCTTCACATTGAAAAAAAAAAGAAAAATTGTTTATTCTACTTTTTTATATAATAGTTGTATTAATTCCAGTGTTTTTATGAAAGTTCTCACTAAGGTGTGGATGAATTAATTCTTAAGGCCGACGCCCGCATTTTCAAAAACTACCTTTTTCCAACAGATGGCGATGTTTGCAACTCGGATGACATCAAAGCGATAATGCGTGTAAAAAGATAACCCGTCGTTACTATAGCAAGGGGGTGTGGTTAAGAAATGATTGACAGATATAGTCGGTTTCAGAACGCATGCGCAGTTGCAGTAAAATAACCGAACTATTCAACTTTTAGAATTGCCGAAGAAATGGGTGCGCAGTCTTTTTTTTTTTTTTTTTTTTTGTTTAAATCCGTGGAAATATTTTGTGATATCCACAAGTGAATGAACAAGTACGTTTACATTTTCTTGGGTATCATAAACATTGCCCATAGGGTTAAGAATAAAGATGGAATATTTGTCATAGCGTATTTAATTCATTTTTTTTTTGTTTGATAGGTATGTAATAAATTTCTTTCTGCTCATATCTTAAATACAAATTGTAATTGAAATTGTCATGTAAGAATACTTATCAGGAAATAATCATTTTCAATTTGAGTCTTTCACAAGAAAATGTTACTTTTCTAAGAAAATAACCTAGAGCAATTTTTTCACAAATAGTTTGTATAATTCTGTTTTCAAACACATCTATTTCTTTTACAAATTAATGTTATTATTTCCGATACGCCTGAAAATATGACAAAAATTTCACTAAATTACAGTCGTCACTAAACCTGAAAAAAAGTTCGTTACTTTGAAAATTTCGTGAAATGATTTATCTTTCAATATAGTTTAAAAACCACTTAAAACAAATTTTAAATTCACATAACTATACATTATTAAAAAATTAATTGTTCACACACCTTTTTTGTAAGTTAATATCTATTTATTTTACATATCTTACCTATCAAGAAGAATTCGGCTAGGAAAACAGGGAAAAAAACAACTTTGTCAAGAAATACTCAGTATATATATATATTTCCAACTTTAAAAAATTACTTTTGTATTATGATTAACGAAAATTTTAATAACATTTTCCAATTTTAAGCCTACAAGTAATTTTAAACATGCATATTTTATGACCAGTAATTTTAAGAATGCGTGTCCTTCAATTTAACAACTGGTTAAGTCTATTAATTTTGTTTTGAGTTTTCATTTTTTTTTTAAAAAATGTTTTCTCTCATTCCACGCATCTTTGCAGTGGACGAAATACCTCATCAGGCGTATTTTTTTTTCGCACAATTCAAGTCTAATGGTTTCAAATGATTTTACTTGCTCATTACATCACATGTAGGTCCAGAAATATTTCAAAAACAGGGAGAAAAAAAATCGAATCCCAAGAGAGAAAGTTCGATAAATGGAAAATGCACTTAGCTATTTGGAGGTTATTTGACGAAGAAAATCATAAAATGTTCTTAGTTCTAGGAAAAAGTTCGCGAAATAGAGAAATTCGCAAGATAGAGGTTCGCAAAATGGAGAGGGCCGACTATATTATATTCATCGAATTAATTTCCAAATTAATCTTCCTTTTTATTACACTTCTTTAAATTGGTATGGAATTGAAAACCTGTTTCCTTATTGAATTTTAATAATTGTTCTTATAGATAATCCGAGAAAAAGCATGAATATTGTTAAATTTGGAAACCTGGAAGAAATATGAACATTTTTAAAATATAAACTTAAATGTTTTAAAAAACTAGCTAGAGTTCTCAGATCTAAATTTATATAAAACTTTTATAGAACAGATATATATAAGTATGTTCAAAAAATTTCAATATTATCTTGAACAGAAATTTTTTTTATTGAATAGAAAACCCTTTCATATCTTCCAAAATGAAAATCTGAGAAAAACACATAAAATTTACAAAGGCATAAAACAGAAACTAATAATGTCTGTAAATCTCTAATTTTTTAATGCGTTTTTTTCAAACTGAGAAGAAGGTTGTAAAATAGCTTGTAGTTTTCTATGAGACAAAAATCGTTTTAACCTATAATTATATCATATAGGAGCTAATCTCTCTCTGACTGCAATGTAATGGTATTAATAATAAATCATTATTATTGTTGTTACTAAAATCAATAACTGTATGAATCCAAACTTGAATTTTACTTTACATATGCAGCATAGAATAAGTCTAATTGCCATACATCACTTTGACACTATTGGTACTGCAATTCATGGTTAGCTGTTCTGTGATAAAGGTTTAATTTTTTTTGATAAGTATGTAATTATCTTTTTATGGATCATGTCTAAGAAAAAGGATTTAAATTAATTATTTATAAAGTTTCATTTTTAAAATTAGTCTTTTAAATAAAATAACGTAGTATATACATAC
>BMAV01008130.1:0-46010 GCA_019973955.1 Trichonephila inaurata madagascariensis | reverse complement strand
TCTGAAGTGATTAAAGCCATTATTCGTGTAGCAAAATATTCTTTTTCATAAAATACAGTATTATTAATGTATATTTAAACAGTTTATCACAAGTAATTTTATTCTAAAGTAACTTTTTAAAACTTTTATATATATATACTTAGATTGCATGCACGTGGCGCCATCTGCTGACTTTGTTATAAAGCTTGCCAAATATGGCGTCAAAAAATTCTGAAAGCAAGGATATATGAATTTTTTGTAATTTAAAAATTTTCTAGACTATTTCTGACATTTCTACAATTCAAGGCGGATTTATATGAGTAATTTACATTCTCAGCAAAAATTTTACGCCTGAATAATGTGATTTCGTTGTACTAAAGTACCCTAACCATTTCAGTACATTTGGCAGTCCCCCTTAAGTAAAAGTGAACACTGCCTGATTGAGTTGCATGGCACATTGAGCAACAAAGACTATTAAACCCAGAATGGAGAGTTATATGGATTTTCTTTTTTTGTTAGAATTAACGCTTCTGCTTATTTCCTTCTAAAACCCTTAACCACAGTAAATGCACCTCGTAATTCCAAACCCGAAAGTCTTGTGTCTATTCTCTACATCCACGCCATGTCAAATTGAGAGGTTTGACCCTTATAGACTGCGGTAAGCAAATGATCATTGCCGCTGATCGGCGTTCTTTGTTTCAGTCCTGGCACCTCTGAAAACCTGACTTGCAGAGGGACTAATGCTCTGAATCTTCAGGTGGAAGAGCGGGATCCCAACTAGGTATTGTTTGACCAAGATTCAAAATTACGAAATCTATCGTCTATTGCAGGGGCGGCTCTAGGGCCGGCAAATTTTAAGGGCGGTATTTACATAGAATTCAAAAAAAGAAAAAGTTGTTACAAAAAAAACTTGACATGTTTTCTGAAATATTATTGGGTGTTAATTTGGTATATTTCATTTAATATATCTTATTTTGTACTCTGTAATTTAAAGTAAGTTTTCTTTTATGTTAAAACTTGTATGGATCGAGGCGGAAGTATATGTAAATTCATGCAATTTGATTTGTATGATCTTTCACTAATAACTTTCTCCTCATCCCGGAGAGGGGGCATTCCTTTCACCCATACGATGCCCGGTGTCAGTTATCCTAAGGGGGACTGGGGTAGTAGGAGTTTTTGGTAGATAGAGTGCCACAGGAGATAAATGTTTTGTTTTAGCCTTGAGTGTAGTTACTATAAGTTAAAATAAACGCCCGTGTCCCCACCATGAGTAGACTCTTTTTCGAAGAAATTGGCCTGCTGAAATGGGTGATTCCTTCTCTTAAATTTTACTCGTTTGAAATAATAAAAGATAATCACGTCCTTAATTTCGAATTATTGTGTATTTTTTAAGGCTTAAAATAATATATATATCAGTGGCATAACGAAGAATATTAGGCCATCCTACAATGTCAAGTTTTGGGTCCCAAATCAGATCTTACAAATAGTGAGTACTTGGCGTCAGTCAGGCTTCTGGCCCCCTAGAACCCTGCCCCCCCCCCCGCAATGAAGGTGTACATTACGCCACTGATATTATTATGCTGCCTTTTTGTTCGCACAAGAATTATTCAAGTTTTATAAGTGCGAACAATTTCTCTTTTTTAATTATATTTTTTTTTGGTTTGGAGAGAGGGGCGGCATTTTCCATTTTTGTCCGGGGTGGCAAAACTGCTAGAGCCGGCCCTGGCAGGGGTGTCAAACTCGCGGGCCGCATGCGTCCCAGTCAGTATATCGGCGCACAATAATACATATCTAAATTTCTCCCGAAATAGGAAAGATAGTAGCAGAAAAGGGATGTCAAATATCAGGATGTAAACATTAAATTTTTCTTGTTCATTATACTGTATTATTCGAAATAAACTTACGTTTACATGAATATTAATATTTTTTGCGACCCACCTAAAATTAAATTTTGTTTGTTTGGCTCAAGTTAGCCTTTGAGTTTGACACCCTTGGTCTTTCTCTATAGCCTTTATATTAATCACTAAAATCAACTCATACTTCGAGAAAACTACAGCTGCGAGAATGTAATTAGCAGTCTAATTACTAATATGAAAACTAAGAGGGTTTTTTTTTATCACATATCTTGAACTTTTATTGGTATTAGAAAGGCGTTTGAAAATATAAATTGTCTCCCTCTGTGATATTCTTTAAGTTTTTCATATTTAAAATATTCTCTTTATATATTCAAAAATTTATTCTTATTTGATTAATTAATCTGTTATTTATTGCTATTCTAACCTTACTGCTAAAGATACAATTAATCACGGTTGTCCACAAGGTCCGGTGCTCACACCTCTATCCTGAGGAACATTTTCTTTAATTCAACTTTAGAAAGAACATATTTAATTTAGGACTTTGTAGTTCTTGCCACCCAGAGAACGCTCGAAGAATGATTGATGAAAATTAACACAACAATAGTTAGTTACCTAATCTCTGTTCAATTTAAGTTATAAATTTTACCTGAAATAACTTACTATTGTGTACAGCACATGGTGATACAATGTTCTGCTGGAAACCGATCTTTAAAATTAACATTGCAACTCTTGACGTTTTTAGCCGAATTGTCTAAAGAGGTCTAATTATTGACAACCGAATCTCCTGATTCTATTACGAGTGTACCTTGAAAGAGAGAATATATTAACTGTCTCTACAATTTTATAGAACATTGCTTTCTAAATCAGGGGAACCCAACCCAAATCAGTTGGTGGGCCAAGTGAAAATTTATTTAACTGAGGTGGGCCGCACATATCAAAATAAAACATATTATTCAAAATATTTTACTATCATGTAAAATTCAAAATACTCTATTACCTTACAATCAATGTGTGACACATGTTTTAATATTTTACTTGAGATTTTTTTTAATATAGTTTCGAGTTTATTTGTTGTATATGATCTGCGTTTACTTTTCTTACTCAATGTTTGTCATTTTGAGTATTGCCGGTGTAATGACTTCACACAGTTCTGGGATAAACTATTTATTTCTCAATAAGAAAATCATCAAAAAAATAACTAGAATATTCTATCACAGTTAATTAGCAAAAGGGTCCACAGATTTCGAGTCTCTTTCGCTGCAATGTCTCATCTCTCTCGCGTGAATTCGCTCGCTAGAGAAAAGTCCTATACATAGGATACGTAAAAAGGGTTCACTCTTCGCAATTCCTCACGGAGTCTGGGTGAGTTCTCTGGCTCCAAATTTGCCGTGCTCCTTCGCAATTCCTACCGTTCCAAAATCCGCCTTACTTCGCGGATCCAGCATCACTTTCTTTCGTTGATCGGGACTCAAGACCGTTCCCGGGTCTCCCCAGTTCTTAGATCGCCGTACTTCACTATCGCTTTCTCTCTCGCTGAAAGGGACCACACCCGGCTCCCTCAAAATCCAGTCTGGACTCTCTCGCTCTCCTTATATCCCCCCTCTCTCTCCCTCCATCCCTCGCCTAATCATCCTTCTGTGATCTCTTGCCGCCCCCCTGTCGGTCTCGGCTCCCTTGATCTCTTGCCGCCCTTGTCGGTCTCGGCTTCCTTGATCTCTTGTTCTTCTGCCGCCCCTGTCGAACTCAGCCCATCTGATCTCTTGCCCAATGGGCGCTGATGACTGGAAGCACTTTTCAGACGCGCTGTCGTCACCAAATCGTGGGAAAACAAAAGCACAATGTTATGGCGTCTCTTTTGACAGTCCGAACAGCCTGGGAGAAAGGGTCCAAATCTTTGACCACCCAGTTACGAAATTCTTTTCCAGCAATTAGGGAAATGTCTGGAATTTTCGCAACGTCTGTCGGCAAGAGGTCTGCTAGCAATTAGGGGGAAGAGACCGGCTTCGTCACACCGGTGTAGCGACTTCTTTCCCCTCTAAACAGCTTTCGAATCAGCATGAGGCCTATTACAGTTCCGAAGCATCAATGACTTGACTCTTTTGTATTCAGAGGGGAGGAGGATAGAGTTCTCTCTTTCACGCTTGTTAAGCAGTTCCTCGTTTTTTCCCTGGTTATGCGCAAGCTTAACTAGTGAATTTATTCTATGCATAGTTATTTTTGTCAATGAATTGTACTTTCTTCTATATACTCAGTTGTCTCATTTTTATTTTACTTGATTTCTTTCTTTTTTTTTAATGACTGAATGAAAAGAGGACTCCCCACACAAAAGAAACTCGGAGACATTTTATTGATTTTTGGCGATTCTGACTGAAAATTAGAAAATAAAGAAAAAGATAAAATGGCCCCGCCTCCCCTATCTTTCACTTTTTCAGCTTGGTTGTTGAAGATGAGATTGTCTTGCATGAGGAATATGAAGTTATCTTGTACATCCACAATTAACCCATAAAGCAAAAGTTTTACGTTGTACTGGAAATAATACAATAAAAAGAACCATCGAACTATGCGTCACGAAAAGTGACGGATTTTTTTACAAAACCAATCGGAAAATATGTTAACTTTTAAGTTTTTACGCAAAAAATAATAATTTAAACTATTAAAAGTATGTTTCGAAATGTTATCCGACTCATTCTTGTTTAGTAAATTCTTTGCGTCCTTTCTCTGGGAAGCATTAAATCATTATTAAATCCGTAGTTAGTATTCTTTGTTTAAACATCAGAAAAAAAGACCTTTTTATCGTTTATAAGTAACAAAAAATGCATGAATTAGTCACAGATATTTTAATTATATGTTTTAATATTTCAAATTCATTTATAAAATACAAGATATACATTAAAAGTTTTTTATTAAATGATATATACAAGTGGTAGCTTCGAAACTGGAAAACAAAAAGTGAAGTTATAAAACCCGAACTCTTTAAAATTTAATTGAAATGATCGTATAAAACACTCATTTCCTATACACATTTATTTCAATTCAAAAACATAAGAAAAATGTCTCGCTTTATAAAATGCTTAAGCAAGAAAGAAATATTAGCTTTTGTTACATATTTTTGCTTCCTAAGTTCTACGCTGTTGCATTTTCCACTTTTTTCAAACTCTAAAAGAACTTTTTTTTTCAATAACAGTCGTATTTTTTTCAAATATAGTAATTACGAAGAGTAAATACACTACGAGAAATTTTGTTAAATGCTTTAAACTCTGTCTGACAATTAATTAACATAACTGAAACAAATTACCTTATGGAATAATTGAAGTATCGAAATGAAAAAGAAAATATACTCGTTTCCTTTTTTTTTTCATAATTATTAATGATTCTGAGTTTTTATGTAGGGTAATACATCCCCTTTCCAAAATAATAATGTTCTACCCTTCTGAGGCTATTTTATTGAATATTTGAAACGAATACAAGATCAGATAACTGATGTAAACTCGTTACAAAATAATCATTCATTATTCAGGTTTTGTTCATTGTTGTAATAAAACCTAGAAATAAACATCTGCTTTCTTGTGGATCGAAGTACGCAGTGAATGCTTTCACATAGTCGGATAACTATTTTTCAGTGGTTCCTTCCATGCGACTGACTGCAGTCATAAAACTTTAGGAATGTGAATCTCCTGAACTTAAAATTGAATAAATACAAAATAAGTGACGACCAGCTCAAAAGAAGGCCTTCTCTGTTATACAAACATTATCACGAGACAGAAGGACCCTTTTCGAAGAACTGGTATCGCATCAGCATTTTAGACAGCAAGCTGTGAGGAATGAAGGGAATCATAGAAAAGGACAAAAGGTGTCTTGTTTTAAATAAGGTTCTATTACTGATGCACAAAATTGGGGGCAGAGACATTTTTTTGAAAGTCGTGCTGGTAGATTTTAATTTTTTGACGAAGGATTTGGTAGATCTTCAGCTAAAATTTAGAAAAAAGTTGGTTTTTTTTGAGTTTCAAGAGATATATTTTTTTTTATTTATCTTTGCACAATCTAATTTTCTTTGTTTGAAAGAAATATGTGAAATTGTAATAAATTTCTGTCTGCTCATATCTCTTAGATACAAATTGTATTTGAAACTGTCATAGAAGGATGCTTATGATGGAAATAATCAGCTTTGATTAGAATCTTTAAGAAGGAAATGTCATTTTTCTAAGAAAATATTCACTAGAGTATAATTTTGTCAGTCCTTTTTTAACAGTATTCCATTTTTTGCTTTACAAATTAATATTTCCAATCAAGAGCATAATTACCTCCGTATCAATGATACGGGGCCCCAAAACGTGTCAAGCCGTAGAAAGGGACCCCAAGGAACTTTGATACAGGGCCCACTCAGGACCAGCTACGCCAGTGTTTCCAATACTCATGAAAATTCGACACAAATTTCACTGTCTTCAATTAAATTATTATATTCATCGAATTAATTTCCAAATTAAGCTTTCTCTCTTTTTATTTCCTAATTTGCATTAACATTTCGGTAAAAACAGGCACGTGCAACGTTTTCAGTACATTTATTGTAAATGGTTTGTATTCTATATTTATTGTATTAAAAGCATAGGATAAAATCGGTAAATTTTTGTAGTCGGCTCTTTTCTTTTGAATTTGTACTGTTTTGACCTCCTTTTTCAGTTGCGATGTTTAAATTCCCCAGAGGAGCGGTGTGGAGAACAGTAATATGGATTAGAAATCTGATATTCCTATCAATTTTTTGATAAAATTATTTTCATGATTTACAGAGGGAAGGGAGAGGCGAAAATTTGTCTTTGTTCTGTGTAGTGTCGTGCATGTATGTTTGTAATATGCCTATGTGTTTGGTTGTGTGGTAGTTGCGGACACTCAGTAACACATCGTGGTTTGAGCGGACACATTTTTTCCCCCATCTTAGAACAGATAAAGGGTGCAAATAAATAAGGAAATAAATACTTTTAAAAATCACAAATATGATTTAAAACAGTATTTTAAGAGGCAAATCTCTTTCATTAGGATGATGTTTTTCTTTTTTTTTTACCGATATTCTGAAAGATGTTTGAAATAGCTTCAGAGATCAATTTGATAAGAATTTATTTAATTTTGGGAGAGAAAAAAATTAAATATTTATAAGACAATATAAAACACCAATATTGTTGATAATTTTAATTTTTTAAAAAGATTCCATTTTATTACTACATAGATCTCAAATTTTGTTATATGAAACAAACAAAATGTAAATGGCACGTAAAATTTTTAATTCATTAATGTATTAGAAAACCCATTTTTAAATACATAATCAAAAAAATAGTTGTTATATGCTACAAAAGCTGTAATATATAACAACATTTGAAATGCCTTTTAAAAACATTAGATACATTATTTGTTTCTACTTTTCAGACTATAATTACACTTGATACTTACAGGCAAAATATAAAAAAATAAATAAAAAAAACCGTTCTTATAATTTTTGTTTTATGTATTTCAATTCGAAAATAAATGAATAAGGATACAGTTGTGAAATTAATAGCTTGAAACATTAATCGTTTTAAAACATTAAAAACAGCATCCATGTTCAACAGCAACTGATGGAAGAATGATTGACTCGTGGTGGTGTGAAGGCAAATCTCTGTTCATTCAGAATCGCTGTGAATTGGAAAGATCGCTACAGACTCGGAATCGTTTGGTGTGAAGGGAGCCTAAGCAGGGCTCTCCTCTCCTGCCACTCCTTTCCACTGCAAGTGGTAGATATTCTTTTTGATCCCAACAGAAGCATGAAAAAGCATGTAATATTCTTAAAAATAAAGAGAATTTCTACATAAATATTAAACAGGAAAAGTGCTTTGAAAGGACAAATTCTCATAGAACTAAAACGCATTGATATTGATTCATTTTAGAAAAATCTTAAATTATGTAAAGTATAGTTTTGTTAAAAAAAAAAAACTGCATCGTGGCGAAAATGAATTATCTTTCCAATTACAAACTTGCTGGTGAAGTTTTTAAATGCACGAATAAAATTTGGAGTATATTTTATAAAATCATAAAATTTAAACCTCAGTTCCGAATCCGAGTACTATGGTCTATGACAGGGACGGCGTACCTTTTTGAGGCGTGGGTCAAATTTTGTTCATATTTTTTTTCAGTACAAGCTCGTGGGTCACTAATGCCTATTTGAAACAGAGTTAAATTAAAAAAATTTTAACTGAGTATTTTTAAAACTAGACATCTTTAAAATTCAATTGGCTTAATGGGTAAAAATGGGTGTGGTTTGACGATTACAAAATTTTTAGTGGGGTTAAAAATTCTTAAGTGTTTGGTTCAAATGGCAGCAAGTGTTTGAAAGAACAAGTAACGAAAATTACATACAATATATGTATTATGAAATATTATATATATATAACAAAATTGATTATAAAATATTTAATGAGAAATCTGTTGCTGTTTTTTTTCAGGTAGTTTTTTGATATTAGGTTCATATCTCCTATTCATTAGCTTAACGCAATTGACAGTTAATTCCCTGTCAAGTCTATTTCTATTAGAAGATTTTACAAAGTTCATTGAAGAAAACAATTTTTCACACGAATATGTGGACCCAAACATCGTTGAAAGAGCATTAACTAGTTTTTTCATTGATATAAAATTTGGTAAATAATCCCATATGTTTAATATAATATTTTCAATTTTTACTGTGGGATCAATATAATCTGCACTATTTTCCTTCTACTTCAGAAATCAAATCTTCAAATTTCGTTTTCCAAACTACGCTGCTTTGAAATTCAACTAATTCAAACTTTAAAAAAATTCTCCATACCTAACCACATAAATTCAGTTAACTCCATTGTTTCAAATTCTCTGTTTTGTATGGATATAAAATAAATTGAAATGTATTTTCCAAACTTTTAAATTGATTGAATCTCTGCAAAAGCATGTTTTTTCCCCTGCATAATCATTAAATATTATTTAATTATATTTTCCTGAATTTCAACGGATTTTGAAAATGTTTTTCGAATTGAGGAAAATATTTCATGATTTTTATTTCCAAATCCTTAGTAAAGATGTAAAGATTTGTAATAAATATTTTAATATTTTCAAACAGCGTTAAAACTATTAGTCCATGCCCTTAAAGTTTTTTATTCAGTTCATTAAAATGCTAAGTAATGTCTCATAAAAACATTAAACCATTTAACCAATGTATATTGGATAATTTATCGTAACTATAGTCTTTTTCAATTAAAAAGAGCTTAATTTCTTCTAATAACGTTACAAAGTGACTAAGAACTTGAGTAAAACTAAGCCATTGCAAGCTGTTGTATGTCAAAATGACTGAATATTGGCATTCAATTTCCTCTAACAACCGTACAAATTGCCGTTTATACAGAGCTCTTGCGTTTATAAAGTTGATTATTTTTATTACAACTGATAGTATACTGAAGAATGTTTTTTAACCCAAGCTTCGCACATAAAACTTGCTGGTGTGAATGAATGAATTTCAATCAGAGAATGTGAAATATTTTGCTTAAGATACTGAATAGATCCAATGTTTTTCCCTACCATACTAGGTGCACCGTCTGTTGTCACAAAAACTATTTTCTGAAAGTCAATATCCATTTCTTAAAATGCAATATCAAATTCTATAAAG
The DNA here is from genome assembly GCA_019973955.1 of Trichonephila inaurata madagascariensis. NCBI lineage: Eukaryota > Metazoa > Arthropoda > Arachnida > Araneae > Nephilidae > Trichonephila > Trichonephila inaurata. The sequence goes on along the minus strand of BMAV01008130.1, from coordinate 36,521 downwards.
ATGTCAAGACCGATACGCTTTCTTTTCAACGTTATTAATTTTGTTAACTCTTCTTTCATTATATTTTCATACTTGAGCAAAAACTGCAAATTGTGCATAACCATTTACATTATTACTCTCATCAAAAGCAATTGAATACATTTCTGCATAATTTAAGTTATGTATTTGTGAAAAAGATATTTTTTTCCAATTCTCTATTACTCGATCTTTAATTATATTGCAACTTATAGGTAATTCATTTACACGCTTTATAATGTATTTTTCTTTAAAATCAGCAAAAAATGTAGAACTACATTCTAAAAATCCTTTTTTTTTAAAAACAAATTCTCCTTTTCTGAAAAGAGATTTCCTGTGAATGCAATGGGCAACTTGGAAACTAGCAGCTGTAATGTTTGTAATTTTTTAACCAAAAAACTTTTTAAAACACTGCTTTGAGAAAAATTCTCTCTTTTTTTTTCTTTTGTAAAAAAATACATTTTCCTCTCTTCATCTGTTGACATGCAGAGATTAGAAAGCAAAGTTTCAAAATGTCTTTTTACATTATGTGTACGTGAAGTCACTTTTCCATTACAAATTATGCATACAGTACTGTGCGAATTAATTGGGACAAACAAAAATTTTCACAAATGTTGTTAATTAGTATAGGTTAATTTACATGCGGTAAAGCAATGTTATAAAAATATGTCCTCTAGTGTGAATGTGATTCTGTACATGGTTTGGCATATTCCACTAAATTAGAACAAAAAATTTTGTTCTCGTCATCACAAAACCAAACTTTAATAGCATTCTCAATCATTCATTATGCTCCATTCTTTGTTCATCAATCCATTTAACTCACATGTCTCTTAACAATGATCCACAAATTTTCAATGGGATTTACATCAGGAGAATACAAAACCGTTATTTTCTGTTTATGAAAAAAAAAAAAATTGTTAGATTAGAAATATAGGTTGGAGCAAGATTTTGTTTAAACGAACGTTTGCATCATAGGCACAATTTTATTTTATATCGCAGACATGTATTGTTTTAGAGTTCATCATCCCTTTAACTCGTACTAAGCTACCTGGTCCTCCAGAAGTAAAATAACCCCAAAATATCTGTTTCTGAGGGTGCTTAACAGTTTGAATAAGATGTTGTTCCCAGATGGTTTGTCCACCACATCGCCTGACAAATCTTGGTCTCTTGCACAATAAAATGCATTTCGTTGCTGAATACAAACTTTTTCTAATCTTGTGCGGTATAGAATTGATATATTTCCTGGCCCAATCCAAATATTTTTTCTTCATTGTAAGTGTTAATAACTGTTTTTTGATTGGTTTTCTTGCAATTCTCTCAGCTACAATAAGCCTTCATTGAACTGTCAATGAATCCACGCTCCCACAATTAGCTAATAATTCTCTCTGAAGATCTCTAGCTGTTTTGTAAGGATGTGCATTGTACTTTTTCGTACAAGAAATTTGTCTGCTCGAGCTGTGGTCTTGTGTTTGTGTCCACATTTACACTTTCGTTTTGGAGACACTGTCCCAAAATTCTTTTGATGATTAATATAATTCTAGAAACACTGGATTTTTCAACTCCAACTGCTGCAGCAACATCTCTCACAGGCATAGAAGTATACTAAGGGTAACAATTCTAATCCTTTTTCTGGGAGTGATATCCATTTTTTAACTATACGTCAGAAGGAGACAATTCACACAAACCACTTCTTACAGCTTGATTGATTGATTGAATATTAACGTCGCACTGTTCAGCTACACGAGGGCTTTCGGCAACGGACCACATAATTTTGAACCATGGTCAAGTGACGTGGACGACACCTGAGCTGGCACCTCCCTCTCCTAACTACCACACCAATGGGAGGACGTTTCAGCTCTCGACAGATTTAACGTGCACCACTGCCCTACACGGCGGGTCTTTAGTGGTACTGGGCTCGAACTCGTGACAAGGCAAGCCACGATCCGATACCTATACCACTCGGCTACCGCAGCCCCACTTCTTACAGCAACTGAAGGGGAAAACTTTAGACGTGTTATGATAACATGGTCAAACTGGTTTAGACTAGTCAAAGGCAATCATGCGTTGTAGGAAACTGCAGTTGAAACCGGTTTAAGGAAAAAAATCTCCGAGAAAGGAACAATTTTCTTACAAAATATGTTTGTTCTAATTAATTTGCACAGTACTATATAGCCATTTTATTCCTATCAATCCCACCATATTTGTCAAACCATTCAGCTTGATATGGCCTGGGACTTGTATGGCTTGTTTTTAATTTTTTAATCACCTACATAGTACAGGACTAACAATTAAAAATATTTTTAGAATACAATAATTTGAGAATAAATTTTGTATTAACATACCTAATATACATACACATCAATACACATTACTTTTAAATGCATTTGAAATGTAAGTTCAACACTGGCACTGACTGGTAAAGGAGCCTTAAATTGCGAGTCAAAAATTGCTAGTATCAAGAATAACAGACATGTTTATGGCACTCATTGGTACCTCACAAGGTGAAACAGAGAGGGGACAATACAAGTGCTATGGAAGTTTATTTTTATAAACATAACCGAGCATAACCTTACAAAAGTGCATTTTATCCGAAGAAAGTGCTTTAAATATGGTTATTTGCTTCGGCTTGTCGATTTTTTTTTCAACAAAATATGAGTAAAATTATACACTTTATTTGATATTTTGTAAACACTTTTGCTTTATTTGAAATACTACATATTTTTATATACATTTGTTGTCATTTGCGTAACTTTGGAACTGTAATGATCAAACTGAAGGTTATAGACAGCATTTAAATTGCTTTTGTGTCAATGCAGTGCTTGAAAAATACAAATAGAGTATAAATAATCCACACAAATCAGAAAATCTAAATAAGCTAGCATAAATAAACAAGTGGTTGCCTAGTAATCAAGGGTCAGTTAAAAAGCTTGCGTGGGTCAGTGTCTGACCAACGAGTCATAGGTTTGCCATCACTGAACTATAGTAATGCCTGTTTTGATAGAAGGCATAACTTTTGTTATATTTGCAGCAAATTGATATTTACTGTACAGAAAAATATTATCAGTACAGTAGGTAAGAAACTGTATCACTTGTACTTTGGCACCAAAATAGGTATCCAGGACAAAGACTAGCCCTACACCTATGCTGTAGCATTTGCACAACAACTATTTTCTAAGTGGCTTCATGGCAAAATAAAGCTAATGCCATTTGCTGCGCCTATGATTTGGGGGGAGCCTATCAATCACATTGACGATTGTTATTTCTACATGGTACCACCAGGAATCTGGAGGTTTTACAAAGAAAAAGAAAAGGAAAATTTGAATACCTTAACACATCTGCTCTGCAAAACCTGTCCCACACAGTGAAAGACTCAATTTTTGAGCTTCCAATGGAATTTCCTATCAGTTTAGATGAGAATCTTGATGTGTCACATAATTCTCCTCAAATGACAGTGTCTTCATGAGATGGCAGTAAGCATGATGAATTTTTGTGCTTTAATGAAACATCTTGACTGAACTGACTGATCTTGTTCATGATTTAGATCTGTCCAAAAGCAAAGTGGTCTCAAGACTAACAGTGGAATCTTCTCAAAGAGCATATTTAAGTGACTGCATTTTACACACATCATTTGCTCTTTGAACCTTTTTTTAAAAGAGAAGAAAGCTTCTATTCTGCCTCAATAATGCCTTACTAAAATAACTTGATATTGCACATCAGCCCAAATGAATAGCAACTGTTTATAGATGCTTCAAAACTGAATCCTAAGGCAGTTTTGCTGAATAATGGAAATGGTCTTCCATTCACAATTCTATCTACATGAAGGAGGCTTATAACAATCTAAAACAGCCTTTGGATATTAACTACAGTAAACACAGCATGCAGATCTGTGCTGATCTCAAAGTAGTGTCCCTATTGATGGGTTTGCAGTTAGGACAAACAAAAGTACTGCTGTTTTCTTTGTGGGGCAGCAGAGTAATTGCTTTGTACAACATCAAGAAATTGACCTCAGAGAGCATCTTTTAAGTCAGAAGAAATGAATGTAAGGCTCCAACCTGTGACAGAACCACTTAAAAGTAATTATTCCTCCTTTACACATCAAGCTTGAACCTTACTTAGCCTTATCAAAAACTTGAAAAAAGCCATGGATAAAATGAACCAGTATTCAAGTACCACCATGAAAAATTCCTTCAAATGAGTGAAGCAAAAATTGAGACATTTTTGTGGGATTTTAAATTAAACAGCTTCTGAGGTACCCCAAGTTTGATAAGCTTTTTGAAGCAAAGAAAAACAGGCTTAGAATTCTATTAAGCCTAAACTAACTTTTTATGGAATGACAAGGCTGAAAATTACCAGGACATGGTTGAGGATATATTGACTTTTTTTATTTCAAGATTTCAGCAATGACATGTCCTTAAAGATCCACTTTCTGGACTCCCATTTGAATTTCCTCTCTGACAACTGCAGGCAGGTCAGTGAGGAGTACTGCATATGTTTTCATTAAAACATTACCAATGGAAAAACAGTACGCGAGGAATTGGTTCACACCAATGAAAAAACAAAGTTGACTACTGTTGGACATTCATAAGAGATGCTTCACACATTCATTACAAATGACAGGCCAAAAGAAATCAAAAGCTGAAGCAAATTAAGGCACTTCTAATATGTATTAATGTACATTTTTTACTGACTTATAAACAACGTGTACACATTACAAAAAGACATAACTAATTCAGCATTTTCTTACGTCATATTGCCTTGAGCATATTGAATTCACATTATGAATTGATTATAGTCATCTCTGAAGAAAGAACTTTGAGAATTTGTTGCCCATTGTTATTGTAGAATATTTTTCTTGTTAATATTTTTAACTTCAGGAGGGTCATTAAAGTAGTCATCATGCACAGTAGAGTCACCTGTAAAGAATGAGTGAATTATTTTGTAAATTTCCAAATTGATCAATTATCAAGCATTTGAATTTATATCAATTATTATTTTTTTTAATTCCTTTTGGCACAAGTACAATGCACAAGATATCTTATAAGAGAATCCAAAATCATATGAAGTAAGGTCATTAAATACTTATACACAAGTTTTTGATAAAAAAGTTGACTTAGAATTTAATAGAGCTTTGAAATAAAGACTGATTACTGAATTTTTTTTTTCAATCCATAAAATACAGTTTGATCACAAATCACAAGTTTGTGTACTTAAGAGCAATATATTATTGGTATAAACTTATTAATTATGTACAGATTTTAAAAATAATGTGGACTCAAAGTAAATTAATGTAAAATCTTATTAATATAGGATTTTTTTCTGCACTTATCCATTGTCATACATAGTAGTAAAGAAAAAGAAAAATTAAAATTCTGTTAGTGCCAAACTATCCTTTACTCTACTAACTACCAATCTATTTCCTTTATCCTATTTTTATTACTCCTGTAAAAATATTTCTTAGTTCAGTGCAGTACACATTCATAATTCTAAGCTTTGAATAGAAGTGATTTTCTGAATGCATTTCAGGTGAAAGAAATTACTTCCACTGAGCTGGAGTTTATTAACATCCCACTCTAAAGCAACATGAGAGCTACTGGTAATGAATGGATTTCCGAGTTTTCAGTCACAGTCAAGAGATGAAGATGAGATCTGAGATGGCACCTTCTCTTCTAACTTCCAAATCATGCGAAGAAACTACTTCCAGAGAATGCCTTGGTTCCTTTTAAGGGTTTGCTATGTTAATGGTAAATATGCAATTAAAAAGCATTTCAGAATTTGCTTAAAAAACATATAGCAATAATTTAGGGATCTAGGGAAGTCTTGGAACCTATATGAAGTTTGTTCCATTTTTGTAAAAGAATTAAGACAATAGTTTCAAGATATAAGACAATCTCTTCGATATATGGGGAGGGAAGCCTAAAAACTATATTGGTAACTAGTTTTTTTGTACATTCAACGGAAGGGATTTCCATCTGAAGAACAAATAAAGGGATAATTTATTCTAACATTTCTTCTGCCCATACACTTTGTTCCTTATGGACTTAGTACTCAAAGTCCTTTCACTTCAGAAACACGGAAAACTCTTTGTGATTTAGAAAAGAAAGTCTAAGTGGAAGTTGCTGTTATGATGGTTGGCAGTGATAAAATTTAACTTTTGTTTCAGGGCAAAAACAAATGTGTTCTGTTTGTCTCAAGATGGTGTTTATTGCAGAGGTGTTCAAAGTCTCATGGAACCTCAACCCAGTGAATTTATCAGGACTGAAACATTTTGTTCGTTAAATCAGGTTTATTTGTTATATTGGGGTCCAAACAAAATACAAATTTTCTGCATTTACCTTTTGGAAATTCTACAATAAGGAAGTACATAAAAATATCCATATTTAGAAATGACACCCTTTTTATTTAACAGCCAAAAATATTATTACTGAGTTATTATGAACCAGTTAATTGACAATTTTAAAATAGTGACTAATATATGTATGAAAACTTTTTAGATTTCTCTGTCTCAAGAGTTTATTTCAACTTAAGGCATAGAAGAAAATACTGTTCCATTTACATCCTGCCGCTTGAGGTATTATTTCACAGTTATGAAAAGAGTTTCTTTATCAATTTCTACATCGAAATTTCTATTTAATGGCTCAAAAAACTCCTCAATTCCTTGAACTACAGTTGCACCGATAGGCGGTCTGTCATCATATGTAACAGAATCATTTAAATCTGAAAATATCACTTGCGTTGTGCAGTGGGATGAGATAAGAAAAGAATTTTGTGTGCAAAACTTGCATAAGTTGCATTCGTGACTCATATGCACCTGTACAGTCTAATAATGGTCCGCTCCTTTTCCCGTTAAAATTTGCAACATACAGGAAAAATCAGTTTTCTGTTCTGAAAAGATGTCATTTGAAAAAAAAAAATCCAAATTTTTTATAACACAAGTTAATAAATTTTTTTGTTCACAAGTCATGATAATTCGTTAAATCGGGGTTTATTATTCAATAAACAGGGGGTTTTGCCTTAATTTTAAACTGGGAAAGAGAAAAATTTGCTAAATAAGGGTCCAACTGTATATTTAATCTTACAAACAAGCAGAATTGAAACTCTGATATGCAAATCAAGCAGTCGTTGAAGATGTCTAAGTTAGTTACAAACTTTTCAGCTTTGAATGAAGCATAATTTCTTAGTTTTCCTCTAAAACAATTTTCGGATGGGTGCCAGTACATTATACCTCATATTTCACATCAAAATTAAATAATTTTTATCACATTGATAAGGTTCTTTTAACTGAGGATTATTTATGTTTTTCTAATTTGAATTTAGAACAGAATTTTGCTATGCATATAAAAATTAAATATATTTTATCTACAGTGATTCTAGAGACTTTGATAGATAATTAAAACAATGCATAATTTTCACATTTTCAGTCTCTCTCATAAACATATTTCTTGATCTATACATATTGAGACATTTCTCAATGCACATGCAGTGTCATCAAATAATTCTCAAAAAATTTTATACATATATATGCACTTTTATGCATTGAAGGGAAGAAACAAGATTATGCACAATCACATTGGCTGTCTTTTTGTGCAGTTCTTTATATGTTACCAATAAACCTCGATAGCTGTTAATGTGCAGATTACCTAGCTAATCTACAGAATAACTGATTTGCAAAGATAAACTGCGAAATCAAGAGTTTTCTGCATTTTAACTAGGTAATGTTCCCTTTAGCAGTTTCCATATTGCTTAAGTTCAAAAGTTTGCTTCTTTCATTACCTTTCAGTTAGGAATTCTGATTGAAAGTTGAATCATCCCACAATAATTTATCCTAAACATTTAGAAACAGATTGACAGATACAGTAAATGTATTCTCTTGATAAAAGACTTTTTGAATTAATTTAGAAGAAATATAATTATGATGACCAGTATCTTCTGGAAACAAATAAAATGTTAAAATATTACGAAGTATAGCAACATATTCCGATACAGCATTTCACTTCATTGAAAGGCCAACTAAATTTTTTTTAAAATTACTGTTTTGAAGAGAGAAAAGAATGCACTTATAAGAATCTAAATTACATTGATCACAACTATGGGAATGGAATACAGAACAGTTCAAATATTCCATTACAAAAAATTAGTCACAGAATCAAATCATCTTTATATAAGTTCAAATACAAAAGCATTGTTATTTAATAAAGAAATTGTATTGCACCCAGAAAAAATTTACTGCCTATCTGTTTTCAAAATCATTTTTTATTCGATTTCTATTCAAGAGGAAAGTTGGCAGTTTTGAAAACGAACGAAATAAAGGATATTTTTGAAGAATATCAAAAGGTGGGTAAATTGATCTAGATGATGAAAATGCTGCCAGAGGTTTTCCAGCAAAACTATTTCTGCAAAGTAAAATAACAAAATATCACCTCACTTTTAGTTTATCAAAACTATTCTTGTGCTTCAATTTAATAGCCTCTGTTAAATAAACTGGATAATGATGCCTTGTGATGTGAAAGGCAGGGATATTTAACAAATGTCAGTTCATGAGATGTCAAATCAAAAGGTTGGAAAGATCCAGTTTACTTATGCAAGATCTAATAAATGTTTTATTCCATACGAAATACCGAGAGGGAAATTAACTTGACTTCAAAGCACATTTAATTCTTGATACGTAACCAGTCATTCAGCATCCAAATGTTCAAAGATTACTTTTGCCATCTTTAGATTCAACCTACATCAATCTCTCTACACAGCAGGTCTATTGGGGCAGGACTCGAATGTCCGAGTCAGCAGAAATAACTTTGGCCACAGCATTGCAACCATGTTCACTTGCGTACTGCAGGCACTACATATGGACAGAATACATTCATATTCGAAACCTGATGTCCCAGAGTGAAGTTTTTCAAAAGTATCAAGCTGGGACACAAACATGAAGCAAGGGGCTTAGGAAAAAAGCCAAAATGAAGACATCAATGAATTGATGCTGGTCAAACTCTGTGTTAAAAATAGTGTGGTTGACGTAGCAATAGATGACCCTAATACTCCCAAACATTAGCATGAATGAGGATGAAATTTATCCACACACACATTTAAGTTTACTTTACTTTTACTGGTCCAAAACTTGTATGTCTAGAAAAACAATTTTCCATATGTAGAATGCACTAAAAAAAGTCCAACGTGATTTGAAGATGTTTTTAATCGGGTTAACAAGAATTTTGTACATATTTTTTTTTAAAATTATTAAATAAATTTATAATAAAATGTGGACCTAAAAACATTTCAGAAAGCAATTTGTTATTATTGGACAAAAACATTCACTGAACTCAAAGAAGCTGAATGCAGCATAAATTTTCTTGGGAGGATGCCAATTTTTATTCATCTTGCCCTAAAAATAATGTTACTATGAAAAAATAGCCAAACTAATATTTCTAATACTTTTAATTGAAAGATTTTATTCATTCTTGAAGTGGAATACATGTAAATCCTGATTTTATTTTAATTATTAACTGAACATGTATGAATTTCTCAATAAATTCAAATACATACTTGCTATAAAATATATGTAAGTGTAAATACACACATCTAAAAACTTATCCAGTTGAATTTGCAACACTTTTCACAATTAGACAAGTACTTTATTTTATCTCGTACAATTTTGGTGTAATGAGAAATGAATACAGTCTTCTCCCCAAACACACCATTTCTCTTATTCCATGGTTTTTCAAGGAAATTATCTATCATATAAAGATGGAGCAGAAAACAGGTTACATTAATTACCTTTTAATTTCTCAAGCAATTTTAATCTGAAAGATGTTTAAATCAAAGTCTGATTTTTTTAATAAAATCAACATGGAGGAAACTGTGAAATACTACTCCACAGAAACTATAATTTCAAAAAATTCTCTTTCCAACATACACATAAGTATGTAATATATAGTTGTAATTTTAAAGAAAAACTTGTAATACAAGCGGAATATTTCTGTTAATGATAGACAAAAAACTAAGCTCTAATTCAGGGAGGGCTTGCAATTGGCTTGATAGGATTTTGCATGTTTTGGGTCAGTTACACACTATGAGGGAAAGAGTGAAATTTTTTTTAAAAAAAGAGTGAGATTTAAGAGCCTATGAACAAATGAGATAATTGAATAGAGGAAAGATATTTTTAAAGTACAAGCGGGTAGAACATCTGACTATCCAGATGCTACTAATATTTATGTGGATAACAGAGCAGACAATTTAAGCAAATAGTAACAAAGAACAGCAATCCCTGGAGTTTTCCAGAAATAAAGGTATCCACATATGAAGTCTATAGTTCCTGAAGTAGAATTAGATATTTTAAATTTGTTTTTATGGATTAAATTATTAAAATTATAATTTATGAAACAAAGAACTTTCAAAATTCATTTTTAAAAATTCAAAAACAGAACTAAGTTTATCCAAATCACTAAAACCTAAAGGCCTTAAAGAAGTGAAGAGAAATGAAATTTGGATATATATGTATTTGATTATACTAATAATCATAATTAAGAACCTATAATCAAAATATATTTTTTATTGAATTCAATACTTTCTTTGTATTCTTTTTTTGGTTCTGTCATGTCATGAAGAAAGTTTTGGGAAATTTTGAAATGTCTGCATTTAACATCAAGGCCAGAAGCAAAAGACTTGCCAAAAATAAACCCTGTTCTGGAAAAATTGATAAAAAAAATTTCAGAAATCTTTATATTTCTATGGATAAGTCTTTTTCCTAGGAAAGGAAGACACAACTTCTGTCAGAACATTTTTTCCAAAAGATAGTCATATGGTTTAAAAATATTTAAATTATACACTTCTCTCTCTCAAAATCTAGATAGATTTAGTATTCTCTTGTCTATACTGTTAAATTGATAGTAACTCAACAAAAGTTGGATGGTATGTTCTACCCTATATACCATGTTCACCAGATATCTTACCCTCAGATTACATCCTGTTTCAATCTCATTACAAAATTCCCTTAATGGAAAAACTTCAATTCTTTGGTTTGGATAAAAATTCAGATAGAAAACTTTTTCACCAAAAACCCTGAGATTTTAGGACAGAATTTTCAAGCTGTCTGAAGATGGAAAAAGGTTGTGGAACAGAACAGCACCTATATAATTTAATTAATGCATCTCAATTTTCCATCAAAATTTGCACAAACATTCCAGACAACTCAATAGATTAACTGTTTATTAATGTTGCACTTCAAAGCTGCTATTGTCAATACACCTCGTAATTTTGAGTCTCGGTCATGTGATGAGGATGACACCTGAACTGGCATTCTAATCTCCAAACCTCCACACCATGCCACCAATGCAAGGACTTTGAGCTTTAACAGATTTTTTGTGCATCAGCCCCTAATGACATAAGTACTTTCAATTCTGATTCAGAAGTAATTGTAAATCCTCAAAATATACAGAACTGTAAAAAGTCAGATTGTAATCTACAAAGAAGAAGTAACCGTGTTTGTAAACCACCATCTTATTTCAATGACTATGTTATGTGATTAATAACTTAAAGGGGGGATATGTCATGATAATTGTAACTGTGAATGTGTACTTGTGTTAAGTGTGTATTGTAACTATATATCGTTGCTTGTGTTGTTGCTGTTGTGAGATGACGTTGTCATCTCGTGCTTAATAAAATAATTTAACGAAGCTTCTGATGCAAATGTTCTGAAGAACATTCTGAAACCAACAAACATAACACCACACAACCTCTCCCTTCAAAATCTAGTTTTATTCTGCTTAATAAAAAATAGTGATTACACTGATCAGCAATAAATTACAAGCAATTAGCTGGCTGGCGCCAATGTAGACAAAATAAAAGGAATGTTTTGCTTCATGTATATGGATAATATCAAAACTTTTATCGAGTTCTTGAAATTTTGCTAGATGCTTTTCAGAGTTTAGTAATTTTACATTTCTGAAAATTTAAGCACATACAAGAGACAACTCTCAATTTTTTATTTTTTGTATCAGTCTATATTAATATAGAAGTTATTTGTTTCACTGTGGTTTTTATTCAAGGATGCACTAAGCTGTGAATTTAGTTGAAAGTGATAAGATGAAAAATGGCTTTTTAGACAGAAGGAATTTTAAATAAATTTTGGAGTTACAGGGAAAATTCTTTTGAAGACATCTCTCCAACTTTAGAACACAATATGTCAATAACTAACCATCAACTTGTTATACAGATATTGAATCACATGTTAAAGGTGTCTAAGATGTTTGCAAAAGACCTTTTTTTTTTTGGTTTAAGGGGACATGGTAAGATTTACACAAAATTTTTTAATTTAATGATTTTCATAATTTTTTGGTTGCTTCTTATGTGTATGTATGATGTAAAACAGATTTTGTGTTCAAAACTTCATAAAAAGCTAACCATTTAATTTTTTAAGGGAAAAACTTGAATTTTATGAAATGATTTTAAAATGCTACTCCTCCTACAAAAATTGACGTACATATATGGAATTTGATTTACAAGTACATTAAACTATGAGTAACCAAAGTTGGTATGGGTTTTGTGATAGCATGATTGGTATTCGTACAATACTTCTTTTTAAGAATGCTTATTGAAAATTCCTTAAAAAAATGTATAAATTCTGAGTTCAATTATTTTTTAAAAATAAGTAACGCTTTGATGCATACCAACCTTTGTAACATGTAATATTAGCACACACAAACACATAATTATTCGGTAGAAAATTATTTCCAATCATACCCGCGATTCATATTTTTTTCAGGAAGAAAGTTAATATTGCGTATTTACCACGATAACATGTTAGATGTTACACATCATATGTGACTACTGTAAGATTTGTTTTTTTTTACCTGCATCTGTATACCATAGAACACCTTTCCACAGCAAAGGTAAGTTTTGAAATTCGGAGAAAATATATTCTATCCACCTTAATATACAGTTTCTTCCGAATGAAGATCAGTAGTTTTGTGCTCTCATTTAAGTCGAGAATTTAAGAAAAATAATACCTGACAGTAATTTACGCAATTAGAGCATACCAATCTCGTGACCAAGTCAGGAGGTTAGGTTACAGGAGCAATTTTGGGATAGTAACCTAAGTCGTTACATATCCAGTGGGGGATTTTTTTTTTATGTTTTCTTCGGCATTTATTGCATTGACTTGGAGATTTGAAGGTGTTTTCTAAGGAACCTCCACGTAGGAAGCCTTTGATATATGTCCGATTCTTTCGCAAGAATAACAGTTTGGTCTAAAAGTTGACTTTAAGTTTAGAAAACGGGTTATGTTTCTTATCTTTTCAAGTTTGAGACATTCTTCTTTCAAAAAGAAAATTAGACCGAAAACCTGTCATATTTTTGATTGATGCTTCAGTTTGAATGGTTTCCTTGGTACTTTTTTATTCCTTGGTATTTTAATATTTTCGCATTCGCCTAATTTATCCGCCGGTACATATCTTGTACTTTCTCTTCTTAAAATGGGTAGCTCTAAATATTAATCATTTTTCGCAAAAAATACGAAAAGAAAAATAAGAGAACTTATAAAGACTAATGTGTTTGAATGTGAACTGTAACGTTTTATCGTTATTGGCTGTATGTCATGACACTTGGTGAGAGTTTTTGACTTGGCAAAAAAAAAAAAAAAATGGCAGGTTAATAGTAATATTCCGTAAATAATTAAAATTGTCTCAAGTTTCTTCTGAGCTCTAGCTTTCAGCTGTGTATATATGTGCCCTGAGGATCAAGAGAAATATTTTTCTGTTTCTACTCCAATACTAGTTAGTTTTTCAACTAAGGTTGGAAAAAAACTGTATTTTCAACTCTCCCCTTGCTTACACGAGGGTAATTCTGGAATTTGTTGAGATACAAGCAGGCAAGAAGTTATAAAAAAAAGTAATGTTTTAATTTGAAAATACAAAGTATTTTAACATAGCAGATGATTTTTAATGACTTACTTCTGGTTGTTTAGCATAGAATAAATTTTAAAGAGAAGAGAAAATGTATTTGACGCGAGAAGATTATCGTGCTGTGATTTTCTATGATTTTAAAGTGGGATTAAATAAGTGGGATAAAAGTGATACAACATCCACCATATTCTCCGAATCTAGCTATGTGTGACTTTTGGTTATTTTTTAATCTAAAAAAGAACTTATGTGAACGTCCTTTTTATTCAGAAGAAGAGTTTGAAGTGGCTATAAATGCATTTTTTTCATCAATTCCAAGAAATGAATGGTTTGAAGTATGTAATCTGTGGAAAATATGTCTACAAAAGTGCATTGATGCTGGAGGAGAGTACTTTGAACACTCCCAAAATTTTGTAAGTATAACTTTAAAAACCTAGGTGTATCTCAAGAATTTCAGAATGATCCTCGTATTAGAATTTTGATGGATTTTAATTAAATCTGCTCATTTTCTGCATCTTCAAATTCGTAGGTTAAAATTTTAACTTTTCAATTTTCAGCTACAGATAATCTAATCTAAATTTATATTATTTTTACCACCCTAAATTTCGTTTCTTTTGTTGTCTTGTTAATTGATGTTTATAAGAAATTTTTGATAACTGAGTTTTAACAAACTTTTCTTTGTACTTCTTGTTTTCAATTCGATACTTCTTTAAGGGGACATGGTACGATTTACATAAAAAATTTTAATTTAATGATTTTCATAATTTTTTTGGTTGACTCCTATGTGTAAATATGATGTAAAACACATTTTGTGCTCAAAATTTCATAAAAAGCTAACCATTTAATTTTTTAAAGGAAAAATTTGAAACTTATGAAGTGATTTTAAAATGCTACTCCTCCTACAAAAATTGACAGACATATATGAAATTTGATTTACTACATCAAACTATGTATAACAAAAGTTGATATGGGTTTTGTGATAACATGATTGGTATTTGTACAATGCTTGTTTTTTTTTTTTTGAAAATTCCTTAAAAAATTTGTAAATTCTAACTTCAATTATTTTTTAAAAATAAGTATTGCTTAGAATGAAAAATGCATACCAACTTTTGTTCCATGTACTATTAGCAACAAGTGAAAAAAATTTCCAAGTATTAAACACAATAGAAACAAAGCCTTAGCATTTTAAATGAAGACAAGCTAGTTATTTTATCTTTCTGAGATAAGTCAGTTTAAAGTTTTGATTTGCCATTGAAATGTGAATAAAAACAAACATAAAAGCTATCATAACTCTGTGTTTTTTAACTTAAAGCTTTCAAATATTGTGAGTTTGTAGAAAACCATATAAAAAATAATTTAGACTAAAAAAATTAAATATGATTTTTTGACTGATTTTTGTCAATTGAATCATACTGTGTCTCCTTAAAAACATAAATGAGAGGTTCATGATCAGGAAAAATGCAATTATTTGATTGAAAGTTTGACTGACGGGGATTTCAAACGATAATGGTCTTTATTTAACTTTATGGAATAGAAAGATATAGACTTCCTGAAAATGTTTTTGAACTGTTGTAATACCACACCTATCACCTATCCAAAGTGTCTATATATGATTACAGAGATAACTTAGGTGAGAGAGAGAGAGATAAAAAACATCATTGAGTTAAATTACATCTTTCATTTCATTCTATTCTGTAAACCCTTTCAAGAAAGGTTTGCAGAATAGTATCAGCCAATTTAAAATAGCTTCCGGAAAAGTTTTGATTTGTAAAGCTGTGACTGATCTATTCTCGATCCCTTCACTAATCCTCATGCAAAATCTTTGGGCTATCAATTCACGTTATTCACAACCAACCCTTTGGAAGAAGAAAATTGTGATATGCAAATTAAGTTACAATAAATAGTCGAAGTTTTCTAGTTAGAACGGAGAGTAGGAGAGGAGATAAACCTGAAATCAGGTGAGATTGTAACTGACAGGAATCATATTTAAATTATTGTGATTCAAGACTTATTAGGAGAAAGCTTTAAAATTGTTCACCGATATTAAATTGATATTAGATTAAACCCGATGATAGATTAGATCCTATATAAAATAAGGATCGAGTTTGATAGTCTCCTAATCTATCATGTATTATCGTTGTTTCATTTTTGCGGTTAGCACCAAGACAGTCTCTTACTGTTATTAATTGAATTTCTGTTGTTTAATTGTGTGATCAATAAATAGATTGACTGGATCATGGCGAGTGTTTCTTCCCTCCCTCCCACATATCTAGGTGCCTAAGAAAGAGGTGCATGCCTCTAACAAAGCTCTTGAAAATTAATTCAACTCAAAAAAAAAAAAAAAAAATTAAGACAAATAATCCATCTAAAATAACAAAAACTATTTTACACAATTTAAACTAATAAAAACCTAATTTCTGTAATTCAATTTTTGATGCAAATAAAACATACCAAATAAGGAACACTTTAAAAAAAAAATTACATCCATAAAAGCATCATGAATGAATTTTCGAAGGATAAAAGGTGTGCTATGTGACCTGAATCTAATTACATTAAATTCATAAAAGGTGAAATGGACTATTATAGCAGTTTTTGGTCTTTCATTAATATTACTTTCAAAATATGTTGGATGTAAATAAAACTTAGAAGATGTTTGAGCACTAGCAGCATAGTCTGGTGTTGCATGTGCTGTTTCAAGTGCATAACTTTGCCCTTTTCACTGTTAGATGGAGTTTTCACCTTTGTTCAAAACAAGAAAGATATTGTATAAAGCCTAAAAAATGATTATTGTATGGAAAAAAATTCTTTTTAATTTTAAAATTTAAAAAAAATGTTTCAATCTTCATTCAAAACATGGATAATAAGATATGACACATGAAACAAAGCTTCATGCAATTATACTCAGAAATTGCAAGGTTATTAAATGTTTAAAACAAATTTGGAGTAATTTTCAAAAAATCATAAAAGTTTTTCTTACCAAGCTTGAGAAAGCAACACTTGCATTTTTTATGGCATAAGCCTGACTGATTATGATGATAAAAAAGAGATACAAAGCAAATGTGGAACATTCTATCCATGAAAACACATTGAAATTTACTCATTTTAGGAAAAAATAATGGGCGCGGCCCCCAAAAAAAAATACAGAGGATCATTATTTTTTTTAGGAAATTGTATCTATATCCAGGAGAAATAAAGTCTGTTTGATTTTGGAATGAAAGGGAGGATGGCAGTTTCAAAAATGTTGGAAACCTGCAATCTTTCTCACTGTTGTCTTTCAGTCTCAGCAAGACATATCATAATAGGGGTATGCCAATAATTCATTTTAACACTTTTACTGAGTGTCTTTTTGACTAATGGTAATTTTGGAGTTTACATGGTCAAAATGGTTTCCTCACGTTATTTCCCATCTTTTGGTATCGTCATCACGTTTCTGCATTCAGCGGTTTGTGAGAAGATAACCTCTGACATACATAAACTGATACATTTGTTTCCTCTTGAATATTAATACAGTAGAATATATGATTAAAAAAAGATATTGTTTTATAAGCAAAAAACATTTTTAAAAAATATTTAAAGCTAAAGCGTGAAAAGAAATTTTGATGTTGAAAAATTTTAAAAGAAGACACAAAAAGAATATGCAAAATGTCTACTCATTTTCGACACATTCAGAAAAAGAAAAATCTCATATACCATATTTACTTGAATCTAAACCACACTTTTTTCCAATACACTTTTTTCCAATATTAAAGCTACTGAAAATCAGGTGCAGTTTAGAATCGAATTAAAAAAAAAATGCATTGGATGGAGCAATTAAAGGCTCTAAACTATTTTACACTATTTTTCATTTTCTACAAAGACTTGTTGGGAATTTGGGGTGCGACTTAGATTCGAGTCAATACGGTATTATACTGTAAATATGATACTTAATGGTCACATATTCAGAATAATTAACAGGTACAGTTTACTAGAAGTATTTCAAGAAAAAGAAATTATCAACCAACAATGTAGCATTGACGAAACAGACTAAGGAACATATCAAACCTTTTTGCAATAAAAGTTCAACAAAAGCATTGTAGCGACAAATATACAAAATCTATTTTTAATATAAAGAGTAAATACAGTTGTATAGTAGATGTTTAACTGATTTTATAAGGTGTCGTCAAAAAATAGCCCCCTATACTTTTTCTAAGCTTAAACAAATGAAGCTAGAAAAGCATGATGTGGTGTATTTATGTACCCAATCCTACTGTGCATGTATGCTTTCATTCTATCACTATATCAACTTAAATTCTGCAAAACCTAATATAAAACTGCATTTTCAAAGAATATTACAGTAAATTTAGTAATATTTCTACAATAAATAATTTTGTAGATATTTTGAAATGTGGTTAAAATCTTTTAACTGAGGTATGGAATAATGATCTGGTTATTGATTGTACATTCAAATGATGAAAATCTCTTTTTGGTGCAAAAGAATTATCTTTGGAAATCATACAAAGGCTAGGCCATTGTAATTCAGATTAATGAACAACATCCTTTTCTAAAATGTGTACTAAAATTCCTTTTTTGCTACTCCTGATTGTCTAGCTTTGACAAACAGGTAGCTCTCTAGTATAATATAATGCTCCACAATATATTTAAGAGAGTAAATTAAATGTGTTATTTCAATAGACAAAATACAGTAAATGGTGTAATTTTAAAAAAACAAATACTTACATTTTTTTGAACACCATGACTTGTATTAGGAATTTTAAATATGTGAATACAGCTACCACAAAACTTCTCAGCAATTTTGAAAATGGCTGCACATAATACAAAGAGCTTCACTTACTGAAATAAGTTTAAAAAACAGGAAAAACAATTAAAAATATGTTCATGGTTAACATGACAAAGTGTTTACCTCATGTCCCTTTCCCTTTTTCATGGTCATTTTATAATTATGAAACTATTACAATATTTTTTTTATAAAAAAAGTTTATAACGTTCAAAATTTCAGAAGTATATTTCAAAAAATATCACATTAAATATTAGTTATTTATTATTCTAAAATACTATTAATATTTTAAATACTACAAGACTTCTATACAATCAAATCAATGCAAATGATAAAATTTTGTCCCCTAATTAAAAAAATAAATTATGTATTTGGAGAATGCAAAAATGAACTAACAAATTATCCATTAACACACATGAAATAAAATGGTATAAAATGAAAGGGAGTGAGGCTATGGTAATAATTTCAAAATAAAAACAAGTGCATATTACAAAGAATTTTTAATATATTTTAATTCAGAGTAAATGTGTCAAATTATGTCTAAAATGGAAGAGAATCATATGCAGAAAAATGTCCGATACAGAACAGATCTATGGTTGAAATGAATGTCAAGTTTTAATATGGATTTAATGGGAAAATCACCCTATATGCAAAGTTTTTAAAAGTAACTTTTGTCACCAAATTTGGCAATAATTGGTTAAGTTAACAATTAAATGGCAATAAACTTAAGCAAACTTGAAGCAATTTTTGAGCTTTTTAAGCACAAAATACACAAATACTCATATCAACAAAATATACACATGCACACATTCAGGTTTAATTGATTTAGCTATGAAATGAAACAAAAATTTTAACATTCCTTTTGTACTGAAAAATCTTGATAATTTTTTCATATAGAATACTGCAGGAAACAAAACTTTTTTTTAAAAAAAATGGATAAAAATCGATGTTATGCAAGTAATCATACACTTGATAAATTAACTTAGAAATACCTTGGTTTTCTTTAACATCTGTCTTCAAGAGTTTAACAAATGTCATTGCACATTCTATTATGATTTTCATGAATCCTTTACAATCTTTAAATTCTGAGATCATTTCTAAATTTTTTAACACTTTTCTAAAAAGAAAGAAAAAAACATGAAATAACACATTATTTATACTATGTAACACAATTTTTTTTTCAACAAAATCAGTGCATTTGCAACTTTGGTTTTTAACCGTTTAAAATCATTTGTTACACAAACACTCCTTTCTAATAAACTTTACAACACTATTTTCACTCACAAAATTTTTACCATATATACTTTAAAAATATGATAGCCAACAAATATTAATAATTTTTTTTAAAAATAAAAATTCAATTATATGAAAAAAATTTTGAGCATCACAATTTTAGCTCCAGAATTTGAATTCTTGCATTAAAGTGTCAAATTTAATTTCAAAATTCGCTAATTCTCATAGACTCATTTAAGATCATAAATAGAGACAGTAGTAGAGTAGAACCATTATACTCAAAGAACAATGATGTATTTCTTAATAAACCTGTCCTATAAAAGAACACATTTTTAAGAGGCAAAAGACAGTACTATTTTCGACTTCCCTACCCATTTGAAAAAATGCCCTGTTTTAACTGTGCTTTAGTCTATTTGACCTAGTAAAAATTACCTGCCTTAAATATATTCTAAACAGTTTTTTACATGTTTTTAATAACTACAACTGTGTGTATGTGTAGGAAGTGTACTTTTAGTTCATTCATAATCCTTCTAATCTTTATTTTGAATTTTAAATCCCCAGCGATACAATCCTCCTTTAATTAACTTTCTGTATAAGATTTTGAAAATAGTAAAGCAAATGAAATAAATGATAAAATTTTAGTTGCAATTTTTATTTAGATGACATAACATTACTACAGACAACGGTTTCCACGAAAAAAAAAATTACAATAATTCATATCTGGCAGCTTTTAAAAATGACAAACTATAAAAAGGAAACACAGGATCAACATTTCAAGCAAAAAATAAAGACAAAACATTTAAATTTTATAAAATAAAGCAGAATATTCAAATTTTTTCAAAAAAATGTTAAGAAAATGTCACAATAGATATTTTTAGGTTGAAAGTATTCATAGGAGTGAGTGAGTGAGTGAATATTAATGTCGCACTTCAGCTACACGAGGGCTTTTGGAGACTGACTACGTAATTTTGAACCATGGTCAAGTGATGTGGACGACACCTCTGAGCTGGCACCCCCCTCTCCTAATTACCACACCACACCAACGGGAGGACATTTCAGCTCTCGACAAATTTAGCATGCACTGCTGCCCTACACGGCGGGTCTTTAGTGGTACTGGGTTCGAACTCATGACAATTCCAGCCACGATCCGATACCTATAACACTCGGCACTGCGGCCACGAAAGTACTCATAGGAAATCCTTCATAAATATCAATTTAATTTATAAAAACTCATACATACAATGGTAAATTTAAAAACACACTATCTACCAATAAATAATTACACACTTGTCATATTTGATGCAAACAATTTATTCATATTCAATATTTGATAGGAACCTCCATCTGAGGCAATTACAGCCTCAACTCTCCGTGGCATGCTTTCCGAAAGTGTTTGGATGGACAGTGGTATCTTCTTCCACTTGGCTTGGAAAAGCATGACATTGATCAGAACCACAGATATCCTTATTTGCATGGGTGTCCAAATACTTATAGTTAAATAGTGTATATATCGAACATTGACAACTAAGGTAGGTGAGCCAGATTTGGCATGCAGTACAAATTTCATTGGCACACTATACACCTCTTTAAAAAGTTACTATATAATCAATTGCCCTGTCTCTTTTTTTCTACTGCTAACACATTTTCTCTCTTTTTGTTCGGTTCATCAAATATTTCCTATTGAGTGGCATTCTGAATCATAAGTACATTGGTTTGACACACCACAGCTTCAAGGTTGCTGACCCCTGATATATAGTAACATAAAAGGAAGTAGTAACTTTACAGTAAAATGCCTTTACAGAAAATATAGTGAAATTATTACTGAATATTAAATTACATTTAAGAAAATTACACATACAGCAGTTAAAGATAAAGTTAGAAGTTGATGTCAGGGCCACAAAAAAAGCAATAACCATAGAGTACATGAATGCTTTAAAATTTTTTAGACTTCTTTATATTGTGCAAACTTCGCTAATTACAGTAGTTGTTTCAGTTCTTGTGCATCCCCGCTGTTTAATAACACACTTTTGAAACATTTTCCAAAAAAAAAAGAGGAGTATGATTAGCTTCAATTAAAACAAGCATTATATCCTACAAGAGAAGACGTAAACAGTATTTCAGCTCTGATTAAAATTGAACGGACACACACACATAGCTATTAAAAAAACGACCCAATTTTCAGCAATCTAATATATCATTTGTGGTGAATGAAGTTTTCACATGCTAACAACTATCATAGAGACAAATGCATGTCACTAAGACAAACATCACCAAATGCATACTTCCCTTACAAGATATGCTAATACAACTGAAAATTCTTTTTTATAACATTCCTTAAACATTTGAAAATAATACCATTTTGCCTTTGTTAGCCATCAGTAACATTTAACGAAAAAATAATTAGAAATAAACTTAAGAAATATAGCACAATGAAGCATAGGAAAACAAAGCACAAAATGAGTCAAGTTCAAAAACATTGTTACTGAGGAAGAGGGGGGGGGGAGAAGAATGCTTCACTATTTGAAATCACATCTATGAATGAGTTAAGAACTAATAGTTTAACTAACATACAATGTGCATAAGGAAGAACAAACTAAATGAAATTTAAGACTTGATGGAAACAAATTTTATGGTTTTAGTCAACCTATCTTTCAGTCGTTGGAAACAGAAAACAATAAATAAGAACTGCTGGGGGAAAATTATCAGTGGATGGCTGAGAGTTTGTGAGAATGCATAAAAATGAATCCTCTAGGCCTAAACGTATAATGAAAGCCCAAAAAGCATAAATTTTACACACAAACTGTTAAAGTTGGCAAGTATAAGATTTTACCTTGGCAGAGAAAAGTCTGATAATGAGACTTTGTCTTAGGGCAATATTCTTTACACCTTCTTTTAGAAATTCTGAGATGTGAAATTTCACCTTCTACAGCTAGTGACATCATGCTTATTGTAACAGACGTATTTTTTTATCCTCTTAACATTTCTGTAATTCTCTGTAATTTGCTTCTCCAGTTCCTTTAGAAAACAGCACTTTGAAAGTCTGGGTATTCAATGTACATAGAAACTAAAAAACATTAATTGCAGCTAAATGGATCATATAATAAAATGGACACACCAGCCATTCTAATGTTTCTCTTTTGCATGTATAATTGGCATCTAGATTACATGATGCATCTATTTCATCTTTAGCTGGATTATAGAACAAAATTATATCTGTGATTTCTTTTCCTTCTTTTGTAAAACTGTTCCATTATGATGCAAAATGGATAGAAGAACCCAATTATTATTTTTATAGGCACATATACAAAAGGGTCATCCTCGTTCCAAAATATGTCTGATCCTCAGGAATTTCTGATTTAGATAAATGATCTAAGTCATCAGTGTCATTTAATTCTTTATCATTTATTTCATCAGACAGATCACTTAGCTCTTGTGAAAACTTTCTGATCTCCTTAGTAAGACTAAGTTTAGTTTTTGATTTACTATATTATATTCCACTATAAAAATGGCAAAAACATGTAACATATGGACAAAATTCAGTCTTCATTAGAATTATATAGTAAATAATCAACTTTTTTCTTGCATCACATGTTCAAGGTAACTTTATTATGAGACAATGATTGGCCATATATTGCATGTGATATCACATGTAGCAGACCAACTGAAGAGCAACAGCAAACACCACTTAATAACATCATTGTTACAGCATTTTAGTACTTTAATACATTCAATAGACCATTTATTAAAATAAAATCTCTAAATTAAAAACACTTAACTGATATTACACCCAGTTCTGAGCTTGTTAATAATAATGTGGGTGAATTCGATCTACACAGGTATAATGTTACTTTTTCTTCCCCACTGTGATTTAAGTTTCAAAGGTTTAACATATTAAAGGAATGCACATATTTAAGGTATACATTAAGTCTCAACAATCAGAATCAAAACTTGTGGACCATACTGAAAAATGGATTTTAGAAATGGGTTGAATGGACCCTTAAATACAAGGTAGGTAGGTTAATAAGCAATCAAGATTCAATACATAAATTGATTCTTAATGTCTTCATTTGGAGAGCATAAATTCAACCATCTAGAATAAGAGAAATTGCCTCCTTTAGTGATAGTTAAATCCTTATATGTGAGACAGCATCAACGTTACATAGCAGTACTCTTTGGTGAGAACTATGTAAACAGACAATACTGCAAAAACCATGCTATGTGTTTTTTAATCTTACCTGAAATTTTTTAAAGATCTGTCAGCTCTGGCTGAATATTTATGAACAGTAAAAACTAAATTGGGAAGAATTAAAAAATTCTTTTTGTTGGGAGAAGACAGAATTTTCTGGATTAAAACTTCGAGCAAAATTGAAGAGCTTTTATCATTTTTATTGCTTTTGGATGAAAAGGATATTTACTCTTATACTGACAAGGCCAGGGGTGGCGAACCTTTATAGACCCACATGCCATTTTTTCTAAATAAATGTTTAAAGAGGTATAGACGTGCCCTCAATTATTTGACTCAGGATTATTGGGAAAATAATCAAGCTAAAAATACTAAAAACTCTTTATTTACTATGAAAAAGTATATTTTGTAATGTGTAGTGGTAAATGTAATAGTTATACGTGTAATTCAAATTAAAGTAACATTAGTATGATTTCTGTTGTGCAGATTAAATGACAAATAACTTAGTTTTGGATTATAAAATGTTACTTTTAGCAGAATGCATGCTGAATTGAAGTCATCTGTCAAATGGTTTCTAAGCGAGTCTTTAATGTTATTCATATCTGAAAATAATGACTCGCAGGTATAGGTAGATGAAAATATGGTCAAAATAGCATGTGATCCAGCTTTTACTAACAATTAAATGTGTCTAGATTCGAACTCCATGTTTCCAAAATTTTGTTACAGGCATTTTTATTTATTTTGCTTGTTAATCTTTCTATTTCAATCAATTTCACCTTTTACATTTTTCAATAAATTTTTGAATCGGCATTGAACTAGACTGGAAATCAATAAGTTGCATTTCAAAAATTCTTCAATTTCCAACGAGTTCAGTTTATCAAATGAAGTCACATAGAAATTAACAGTTACACTATCTTCCTTTCTTCTTTTGCAGACGTAGCCATGTTAAATAACAGGTAAAAATTGTAAATATAACACAAATTTTATAATATAGTTGTGTCAGTGAAATTGACTTTGATTTGCGCAGACAAACTTTGTATCAGTAGCAATTATAGTCCACGGCAATAACAAGCAAGTGTGCTCCCCGTGCACCACGACCGATCACTGGCATTTGTAATTCATCATGGTGAACTTTGTTTGTTTTTTTAACTAAAATGCAAACCATTTTGATCTGTGGAGTGCCCAAAATATTATGTCGCATGCCATTGGTTTGCCATCCCTGGACTAGGCAATAAAGTCACTGCACATAAATTATGCACAAATATAAAATGTTCTAGTAAGAGTCATTTAAACATAAAACCAATCCTGAAATCCATTTAAGGGTGAAATTAGGAATGTCATAAGAATGATAATTGCCTTCACAAACACTACCCCAGTTATAAAATGAAAATCCATTACATGACCTGCATTAATGGAGGTCACACACGCAAAAATGTCTTGAATCAATGCCCCGCAACCTTTTTATCGCTGCAGACCGGTCAACGTTTGATAATTTTACTGCGGCTCGCCGAGGATGGAACACGTTGATTGTTTATGTTTTAGATTGTTTTGATTAAAAAATTTTAATTTAGATACATTTAAATATGCCTTCAGAATAAAATATAGTTACACCAAAAATGAATAAAAGTGATTTAATGTGGAATATAAAGTGATTTCCGTGGAAAGTTGCACAAATCTGAGAGGAATGCACCCCTTTAAATAAAATGGCAATATTTTAATGTTCTTTAAGTGTCCTGGCAAAATTTGATTTACGGACCGGTACCAGTCCGCGGACCGGGGGTTGCGGATCTCACTGTCTTAGATTAATCAACTATGACAAGAGATGGTTCAAATTTGAAACATTAAAATATAAAGTTTATAATATATTTTTGTAATTTTAAAGTTTTGTTTTTTTTTTTAACATGGTTTTTCCAATGTTTAAAAAGGGCCAAATATAAATTAAATTTCATATACAGAGCTTTTATTTTTAAATTTGGATTGCATCCTAAAAATGGAGCACAAGTTTTAATCCCTATTAATTCATGATTTTTATTTCTTTCTTTCATGGTATCGTACACAATTCCCAGTTAAATTACACTAAATTGAGATGACCCCCCATGTGGATATATTTTCTTATCTTACAGATTGAATAATTTTTTTAAGTGTATCAAACACCCCATATACAAACAAAAAACTTTTAAAACAAAAAATTTTTGTGACAAATTTTTTTCAGCAAAAAATTAAAATAATGTATTACATACAATCAAAACACAGCCCTGATCCCTTGCCTAAAACAATATTATTTCAAACTGAGAACAAGAACTCACTAAATCCTAAAGCATTTAATGTAGAGTAGTGTTAAATCAGGAAATGATGTTTCTACATACAACACATATCTAAAAACCTTATTTCTATAGATGGAATGTCTCGTAAGACTCCAAAGCAGCAATTTTTTAAAGTTTACAAATTAGTTTCATGAAGTCCCTTTTATTTTCATTCGAGAAAATAAGATTTAAGCCAAAGATTACATAAAAATCATATCATATGTAACTTATTTTTGTAAAATATGCATGATGATATGTAATATTACTTTTTGAAAATTCTTAAAAGTCACTAACATTATTAAATACCATACTATGGCTTCTAAAACATGGGTAATTCAGAAAGTAACCTCAATTTTTCTGTAAATAAAAAATGTATATAGATAAAAATAAATTTTTCATTGACATCTGAAAGGTACAGCTGCCCTCTATTTTTCTACAGTCATCATGTGCACTCAAGCATTTGCCATATCATTTTACCAACTTATGAATTTATTCTGAATGAAAGTCAGTAGCAATATCAACCAATTTATCAGTGTTTTAAAGTATCCCATTGTCTGCATAGTGTTTTGCCTTCTTTACCTGATTCAACATGAGCCAAAACTGTGCTGCTGGGGGAAAGAGTGATTCATAAGTTTTTGTATTCTCTGGGCACTGTGAGGGGAAGCATTGTCTGGCAGGAACACAATCCCAGATAGCAGACTACAATTTTTGTCTGGGATGGTTCTTCTCAGTTTCCTCCAAGTGTTACAGTAAACTTCAGAAGTGATCATTAAAGCACATTTTATGAATTCAACAAGTAATATTCACTTAAAATCCCAAAACATGGTGGTTATGATCTTTATTGTTAAGTTGGACCGGATTGGAGAACTGGTGTGATTTTATAGCATTGACAGTTTTTTGTTTTATTTCAGAATTCACAAACACAACTGGTCTCATAGTCAATAACAATTCTGTCAAAAAAAACAACTCTTTCCTTTCTGAGTTTTATCAGGAAAAAAAGTCTAAAGCAGTACCTATTTGAATGATTGTGCGGATCACCATTAGAATTTTTGATGCCCATCAAGCAAAGAACTTCCAGTAGCCTATTTTTCCAGTGATTACTTCATATAAAACTGCCCAAAAAATATTTAGAAATTATTATGAAAGTTCAGAGATTATGATAAAATGTCCAGGTAAGGTTTTTCACCTACTAATTTGAAAAGATTCTCACTCACTACAGATGAACTTGTATTTGTTTTAACATAGATGTTTGATCTTTGAAAGATCTGACCCACTACACCTTCATTCATAATGATTGGGCTGTATGCAATACATAAACCATGATTAATGTCAGTTGCTGACATTTTTTTTTACTCAAAGAAAACTGAATACCCTTTGTACCTCACATGTAATGGGGTTTTCAATAACAGTGCACATTTTGTAACATTATAACCAACAAACACACAGCAGTACATTAGGATAGATATTAGGATAGCTGGAATCTTAACAAATCACAGATTGCTTGATGTAACAATAATTGCACTCTGACCATTACTACTAGTGATATACCCACAACTGAAATTTTCTTCAAAATTGCCATTGTGGAATTCAAAGATTTGGATGCAGTCTTGGTAGCTTCAGCATTTTCAAATGTTTAATTCATGCTTTTCATATCCCATGTATATTAAATACAAATGATATACAGCTCCATAAATCATAACAGTGAAATGTTACCATTCTATAACTGTTACATCAACAGACCTATTTAACAAACAAATTTGATAATTTAATCAGAATATCACATCCTAATCACATTCAAGTTTCAATAAAAATAACTCCTACTTTAAATCAGTATTTTTAATAAAATTTCTTCTTTCTTAAGATACAAAATAAATAATTGACAAATAATGATTTTAAAACATAAGGCTGAATTTTTAGTAATATAAACACTAAAAATATAATATCTTAAATAAGAACAGACAATTCAAAAATGTGAACTTAAAGTGTACAGCATAAAACTAAAAATTTTTTTTAAAAAAACATGAAATTTAGTTTAATCTGCAATTATATATATAATACAATTAATAAAATTGACAACACAAAAAATGGTTAGCAGATATCAAAAATTATTAGAAACATATTAAATTTTTTAAAATTTATACCTTGTGTATTAGCACTACGCCCAAATTTAGCAAACTGTAATAAATTGAACCAAAAGACAAAAAGGTGGGGGTTTAAATTCCAGTCTGTTAAAAGAAAATTGATTCAATGAAAGCCCAAAGTTCAATTTGATATTTTGGATATTTTTCCCAATGCTGAAGAATTTTTCCCAATATAATAAATATAGGTCACATGTAATAACATATTTCCCAAAAGTTATAGCAAAATTTCCCAAAGGGGAATTTCGACACAAGACTTTTTTCACAAGAGAAATTTTTTAAATTGGGGGATGTATACATCTTAAAAAAGATACATGCACTGGTTTTTTTGCCACAAGACCACTTTTTGGGTGGCCCCCTGCAACACCCTTACCTAAAACTTTTACATTTAACATACCCCCCCTTAAAACCTCAAAAAGGGGGTTTTCAAAAAGGAAGGTTATAAATATACAACAATGAAATACAGATAATTTTGATAAAAAAAAGAAAAAAATAAATTAAATTAAAGTTCAAATTTCTTGAGAGTTGGGGAAAAAGATAAATCTTGTTTTTAAACCATTTAAAGCCCCTTATTTGGTTTTTTTAAAAACAAAACGCCCCTTTTTGGTCGGGTTTCCAAAAAAATAGTTTATTAATTTGGCCAAGAGTCCAGTTTAATGGAGCAGTTTTGTTTTTTTTTCGACAATAACCATATCCCCCAATTAAAAGATTTTTTTTTAGTTCTCCACCACTTAAACCCCAGGTTGAAGTCTTTTAAAAAAATCACCGGGGAAGCGTCCCAAAAGGTCCCTCGGGTTTTTGAATAAAGGTTTTCCATCTTTCAGAAAGCCCCACAGACCTTGGGGGGCTGAATGGTTCTGGAAACTGATGAATAGGACCCCCAAACCCAAGGGGGGCGGGAGCCCAATGCTTGAAGCCCGGGAGGGAAATGGGAAAGAGCTCTGTAGAGGTTTTGGGAAGTTAAGACAAGTCCCCTATTTTTAAATAATAGGGTAGAACATTCTTCAAAATTAAGTACAGGTTTTGGGCCTTTTGGGGTTTTTTGGGCACTCTTGTTGGCTGACCCCCCACAAACCCAAAGTGGGGGAGTATTGGAGGAATAAAAAGATCACTAAATTTTCCTTTGAGAAAAAGAAATTTTTGGGAATTTCTGCTTGCTGACACAACTCCAAAACTTTCCCCCATACTTAACCCTTTTAAAAATTGGATCCATTACCCCAGATGATTTTGCTCAGACAAGACCTTCTAAAAATAAAATGGGGGTTAAACCCTAGAAATGGCAGTTGATAAATCTGAAAAAAGTTCAAGATGTACGGCCTTGGCAGTACAAAAAAAAAAGACAAATGTGGGTTTTAAAATTTTGTCACATTTTATTTCGGGAGCAACATTAATTGGCCAATGGCCCCAAAAAAACCCAACCCAAATTACTCTCGAATGGGGGGGAAATTTGTTGAAATGGGATAGGTGTGGTAAATCACCCAAATTGAGAAGATTCCAGATTCATCTTAAAACAAAAAAACATTTTTTAACCCGGTAACAACACTGACTCCCAAATCCAAAAACCCAAAAAATTTTTGTCTTATCCAATAAATGCCCGGTTGTAAACCCCAGGGAAGATAAGTAATGTGGTAAAAGTTTTTTACCTTTTTTGGAATTTCAAAATTTTTTGGGAAAAAATTTTTAGGATGTTTTTGGTCTATTAAAGATTTCATTCCTCAAAAAGTCTGCCTTATCCCCAAGAACTCCCCAGAATCACAAAACAGGTTCAAGGGAAAGAATTTTTTTAAATCTTTTGAAAAAAGGGTTTTCCCGAACAAGACTTTTTGATTTCATTGGGGAAATTCTCTTGTTGAATAAAATGCAAATAGTAACAACGGGCAGTATAAAATTTCGGGATTTCAAGAAAACAAAGTTCTTGAGACTGGTAAACAATTATTTTTTATGAATCTCAAAATCCAGGCACAGACACAACTAACTTTTTTAAAGATGATATTCTGTCAATAAATTCTGGAAAGGCACAATTTTTGGGAAACATGTAACAACGCTTTCCCCTTTCTTTCAAAAGGGATTATCTGGGAAAAGGGGCGCCCCCGGGATTTTATAAAAATGACATTTCATTTTATGGGTTGATTTTTAAACCAAAAGGCCCCGAAAACCACTGATCATGAGCTAAAAACTGGGGAAAAGTAAGGGTCCCTCTTTTCTAGATCGGGTGGGTTCCCCCAATTCCCGAAACATGACACCATTCAACTGATGGAATTGTTGTTTGAATTTTGGAAACTCTATTGGCTACAAAAGGTTTTCCAGCATATGGTTCGTTTTTTAAAATTTTTAAAATAATTTTGAATCCGTCCCGGGAATGGTTTTTTAATAGATGAAAACCCCTTGACACCACTTGTAATACATTAGAACAAAAAACCTTTTCTTTTTCAAGTCAGGTAAAGATTGGGGGTTTTAAGTGGGGAACTCTTTTTTTAGAAGTAAGGAACACTGATAAACCGGATGCAATACATTTTAAGGGGAAATTGTTTCACAGTATGCTCTTTTGGGGGAACCCAAAAGGCATGTATCTCAAGTTGAATGTATGAAGGGCAAACACACCTCGAATTTTCATTTTTCCATAAGAGAAACCCTTTTTGGGAAAGGGTGCCAAAATGTTTATTTAAATCTTCCAAGATTGGTTGCCCCCTTCTAGATTTAATTTCCATAGTTTTGTAAAAAGGTTTTCCTTAAAAACGACGCGTGGCATTTAAAATCCTAGAAAGGGTTTTAAAAAGAAAACAATTTCAGAAAAAATTCTCTTTTAGAATGGGGCCCCTTCTGTTCTTGTTAAAAGAAACACTTAAAAATGAAGAAATCAGGGTTCCAGATCCTAAAGGGAAATTTTTTTTTCTTCTTAAAATTTTTCACCAATTTTAAGATTTTTTTCGGGAAACCCCCTTGATCACTGTTAACCCCTTCCAAAAATTGGGAAACCCCCCTTTCTCATCATCTCCTTTATTTTCCAGGCGAGTTCAACTGCCCTTTTTAGTCTTTGGGACCAATTTTGTAAATTTTCTACATAAAAAAAGATGAAAAAGTGGCAATGAAGCCAAAAGGGTACCTTTCCCCTTTTATCAAGTGCAAGTTGGAAATCAAGGTTCGGTGGAAAGATATGGTGCAATGAGGTCCCATAATGCGGGGGGCTCGGGATTCCTTCACTGGGCCCCTTTTGATTATTCCCCCATAGAATTCGTTTTCCAATTGGTATCCCTTAAAAAGAATCTTTTTTTTGACGGAAAAATCTTTTTTCCCAAATTTACACACAACTATTTGAAAGCCTTTTAAAGGAAAGGGAATTGGGTACACGCTTTGTTTCACCCCAGGGGCCAACCATTGGGAGGTCATTGGGGAAAAGCCCTGTTGTTGGTTTTGGGTTTATAAAAACAACCCCCCTTTTGTTGTTTTACTCAAACTTTGGGAAAGTGTATTTAGGGGAAATAAATCTTCCTTTTAGCATAGTCATTTTTTGGAACAAAACTCCATAGCCCTTTAAATTTTTCCCGCATAAAGTCTATATATTGGAATAAATCCCGGGTTTTTTGGGTTAGTGAATGTTCTAAATTTATTTTTTAATCTTTTTAATAGCCATTTTTCAATCCCCCAATTTAGATGGTAGGTTGGGGTGAAAGGTTTTAACATATGGTCCAAACCTCCTTTTTTCATGAGTTTTTTAATGAAAGATTTTACGCCCCCTTTTTTCACCGGTTAATAAACTGGGTTCAGGGGACTGAACCCAACTTCCCAAAATTACTATTAAATGGGGTTTTCTACCTGGATGCTTTAACCCCAAAATTTAAGGGAAAACATCTCTTCCGGGAAAGGGAAAATTTCCCGGAAATTTTTCCACCCTTTAAAACTGGGCCGAACCCAAATGGTTTTTGGTCCCCAAGGAAAAGATTGACCCTTTGATTTGGGAAAAAAGCTTTTGTTTAAAAAGAGTATTTTAAAGGGGCCATTCTTATATAAAAAAGGGAGGATCAACTAAATTCCCAAAACACTAAAAAGGGCCGACCAAGAAGAATCTTTAAAATGAAATGTGGAAGTTGAAAAACAAACTTATTTAAATAAAATACGGGGAATTCAAAAAAAATATTAGATGTAAATGAAGTGTAAAAATTTTAAATTCCAAATACCATTTGTTTTGGTATCTGATGCCCCCAAGAAAAGAAAATGCGACATGTGCTCATTTCAGGCAATCCCAAATTTTTCCCAAAAAACTATTAGTGGTTAAGCAAAACCCCCCCAGCGGTTTTTCGGGGCTTTCTGTAACATAACCCTGGGGTTTTTTGGCCCCCAAGATTAATGGAAAAAACTTTTTTTAACCCCAAAACCCAAAATTTAAATATGATTATGAAATCAAAAAAAAGATAAACTTTTTTAAAAGAACAGAAGTTTCAGTAAGGTATGGCAATTTGGGGAAAAAATTTTTGGGAAAGAGATATGAACAATTAGGGATAAAAGCCAAAGATATCGACCCATTACTAAAGGTGCTCCCACCAGCCATGTTTGACCCGGATAGAATTTTTATTTTGGTTTAAGGTGACGTTTATTTGATATTGGGATTTGTAATATTATCAGAATTAAAAGTAGGAGATAATATAATTATTTAGATAATGGCCAAGTTACGCACCCAGTTTAACTTTGCTGTGTGTTTGGTTTTATTAGATTCTCCCCTTTTAAAATTTATCTAAATTATTAGAATTTAAGTTTATTCAAAAGTCATTTGAATTTTAAAATGTCGATCAATTTGAAATCCACACCTCTAATTAAATTGAAAACAAAGATATGGTCACCAAAGGAACGATCACAGCCTGACTTCCGGCCCCGGGAAGAACCGACAAAACCCGAGTTCCAAACAAAGAATCACAAAATTGACTGTCGTACATAAAAACCAGAATTGGAATCAACCCTGCAAGAAGTTATATTTGGGATTATTTACATTGGGGGGTTTTTGGGACCTGTATCAGTTTTGTAGCATCAAACATAACTGGGTGAAACACTGCGCTGAAGCTAAAAATCTAATTATTAGCATCTATAGGAAGGGAAGAATTTGGCTACAGGGTCATAAAAAGTATCTATGTGTGATGCATTTCCCCACATTTTTACACCCTTTTTGGGGGCTTTTTCAACAACTTTCCCTTTAAATTGAATCAATTGAAGAAATGTTTTTTCGATTTTACAAAAAATTCCTCTTTTTAACAGAAAAATTTTGAAATGCATCACATTTATTTAAATTATGATTGTTCTGACAGTAAGAACAATGCAGTTGGAAACCGGGAAAGCAACTAGTTGTTACTTTCTTTTACTAATTTTTTTAACTCCATAACCTTCAGTCATAGAGTGATCTAGCATGATTGAAAAAAAATTGTAAAAGCTCGATAAAATAAGGGAAATTTTTTTCATTATCTAAAGCCCTTTTCCACCAACCTCTTGTGGTTGAGTCTAAATTAAATTATGATAACATTAGAATTATATCTGCTGTACCTCGACCTTGAGATCTAAAAGTCCCCAAATAATCAACGATTCTTAGTCGAATCACTAACTTTAGAATTTGAGCATGGGATTCACAAGTTATAGGTGAAATATTCATAAGTTTTTTCATTAAAGAGCTCAATATTTCACGCTTATGAAAATATCTTTCCTTTAAAAGATCCCAAGCAATCTGAAAATTACCATCTGTTATTGGAAGTGGTTGAGCTATCTTCTGAGCATCTCCTTTTAAAAGCCCTTTGAGATATTGTAATTTTTGAGCACCAGTTAAATTTTGATTATTTGAAAGGGGTTTGCGAAACAGATCGAGAAAGTCAACCATTCATCAATAACTCCAGAAAATGCCAGAAGCAAAAAAGTAGGAAGTTTAATTTGGTTGAATCAGAATTCTAGTACAATTATTTCCGTTACTTTTATTTGTTTTATTTAGATGGGACCCGTCTATCTAATAAAATTAACATTTCCTCCCATGTATCAACAGCTCTTGTTTTTCTAAGATATAACCCTCAATTTCATTATCCCTAGCAAGGATAAACAAATTATCAAAAATTGTTTCAATTCCCCTATTGTATCAAACCTATTTTTTCAATTTTGAGCTCGGAAGAATCCAATTCATAATTTTCTCAAACGTTTTAATTTTTTAAAAGCGCTAGTGATGATATAATGGCTTTTTCTGGTTTAAGCCGGGTTTAACTTTCATATTTAAATTTGAACAAATTATTAATCAAAAGAATTCCACTTTTATATAGCTATTTAATTCAAAGTAAAATAAGTAAAACAAGTGCTTTTCACATTCGGAATCTAATCACATTGATTTTCACTACTCAAAGGCAAAAAAAAAAAAACAAAAACAGAAAGAACACTAAATAAATCTTCACAGACATAAATCACATTCAAGTACTAATAGAAATGACACAAAAAGATTAAATAATATGCTTACAAAATGAACTGACTCACCCGACCTAACTATCCGAGAAAGCTCTCAGAAGAAACCAACTGAGTAATCCACTCATCAAAAGAAACGTCGAATGTAGGTCACACACAAGTAACTCCTTAACAAAATGAAAACACAAATTTTGAATTCAACAACCCAAATAAAACCTTTAAAATGCTTAGATACTCCGAGCGATCGGACCATTAATTACGTATATTAGCACTAACGATGAATTTAGCGGACTGTAATAAATTGCAATCTAAGACTAAAGGTATCGGTTTCAAATTCCAGTCTGTTGAAAGAAAATTGATTCAATGAAAAGTCCAAGTTCAATTTGATATTATTGGATATATTTCAATGCTGAAGAATATATTTCAATATGAATAGAATAGTTCACATGTAATAACATAGTTCACAAGTAAGAATTTCGACACAAGAATATTTCACAAGAGAATGTTTCACTATAGTATGTTTACATCTTAAGAAAGATACATGCCCCGGCTGTCCCACAAGACCATTTCTAAATGGGCGGCTCACTGCAAAGGCCCTTTCCTAACGCTTTTACTATTCAACAACCTCATTTGATGAATCTTCAAAATGCAACTTAAATTACTCAAATGGTCCTCTCCTGCAAAAACCCAATTTTTTTAGAAGTAGAATATAACATTTGAGTTAAACATTTTCATCAAAAAATGTGTTTGTATTCTTTAGGCCTGAAAAAATTTAACAATTATTATTACATCATAAACACATCGCCTGTACCGTTAAAGAAATACTAAACTAAAGATCCCAAAACTAGAAAACTTACATTTTAATGATACATGACATTTCCTTCATGATCAGGAATTCTAATCGCTCTCTGAAGGAATGAATCATATCCAACAGTAGCTTTTTTTTATTCTGAAATAAAAGCACAGCATTTTCAATAATAAATTTAGTTGATAGCAAAAATTGATAAATTTTAAAGAACTGTTTTCATTGTAAAATAAAATTGTTCATTAATTACATAAAATTAAAAGATTAATTAAGATTATCCAAAAAAATCATTCAAAGCATACCTCAAAATATGCAAAATAAAATACTATTAGAAAACTACATTAAAATTAATATCCAAATTATTTAAACGGTATTAGTGATATTCAAATTAAAATCCTTAATAAATTATTTATATTTTTCTACAGTTTCCTTTCAACTTAAACATGCTCACAAGATGATTGTCAGATAATTAGTTCTATAATGCTTAAAGTACATCTAGTTTCATATCAGTTTTCAGGCAAAACCAGCTAAGAAAGATTTTTGCCACAAGCACACAATGTTTCCAAATGATGAAAATCCCTTCTCTAATTTCCTGTTACATTTTGATAATACTAGAAATTTTTTTATAAGCACATTTCGAAAAACTATATAGCTCTCTCAACGTAGTTCCCTTTATACTTTGTCACATATGGGATGGGGGTTACAGTTTACTGAACTAACCCATTTTATCCCCCTGTCCTATTTAGAGGATAACCGAAAAATAT
>BMAV01008129.1:305513-318125 GCA_019973955.1 Trichonephila inaurata madagascariensis | reverse complement strand
AATTTTATACATGTATTCTAATCTAAGTGACACTAAATATCATGATAATTATACATTTATACGCTTTTTTAAAATAATGGTTCCGAACGTAGTCGGATACCTTAAGCAATTCTTGTAATTAGCTCCCTTGATATTACGTATGACAGATGCATTACACAAACAATTCTCGCTCCCTTCATTTACCATAACAAAGCCACTCTGCGGTATTAACTCGCAACGTTTTGGCTGTCGTCCCATTTCCACTTATTCGACCTTCAGATGAATTGCCTTGGAGGCCTATATCGCTAGACAAGTAGTTTTCTCGAGAAATTATGAGAAATTCAAAAGCCGGCTGATTCAAGGATCTACTCAAACAATTCTTCATTAGCAAAATATTAATCCTGATTACTGAAGTTTTAAATTTGATAATCCGTTTTACGTTTATTTTGATTGTTTTCCTAACTGAATATGGCTGTCCCGGTTCTATATTCATAATTGAATAAATTAAAGAAAATATTTTAAGATAGAAGCAAGCTTCACTGTGAACATCCCATTCTGATTTTACCAATGAATTGAAAGTTAAAAACCAATTGTTGTGATGTTCTCTCATTTTGTTTGAATTAATTTTTTTTCTTTTGTCCAAATCGTCTCCTATACTAAAAAGATAAATTATTTCTTAAGTTAAATACAGAGTGCTAAAACATATCAATGTTTGGTACATGTTCTAAGCTTAACTCTATGTTATACATAACTTCATTCTTTGCATTTTAATACGCTGTTCAAAAAGATTAGGAGAGAAAGCAAACAAGTAAAGCAACTGTTGTGCGATAGCATGAGCTTAAAATGAAGAACACAGGTGTAACAAAAAGCGATACAGAAAATAGAACCAAACACAATTGCATAAGCATTTTGATTCTTTGAAATGGTATAAAGAACAGAGGAAATGATTGTGATCACCCAAAACTACTAAGACTGCCACTCACCTTCTTAGCATGGATGCTATTGGAGTTTGGGGAGTACTGTACTACTTTTGAAGTGTGTTCTCGAAGTCTTGAAAAGTAACAGGAAGCCTTGATCTTGGAACAATGCGTCGTCTAAGTGTGTCTCAAACATACTCGGGTGGATTAAGATCAGTAGAGCATGCTGGTCATTCAATGCGCTGTATTGTTTCAGTTTCTTGAAACAATCTGTGTGAGATCTCGTGTTATCTTTCATTAAAAGAAAGGAATCACTGATGGCCGGAGCGTAAAATATGACGAGATCTCAGGATCTCGTCCGCATACCTTTGACTCGTCAAATGTCCCTTCCGGATGGAATTCAGGTCAGTATGTCCGCCTATGCTGGTTCCAGCCCATACTTTAACACCACCTCGTCTGTAAAGTGATCTTCCCTGAAGGAATATAGGGTTATTTCGAATGTCTTCTCTCTTGCTATACCAAAATACACGCAGAGTCACGCTCTAAACGAACTCAGGACTCATCCGTTAGCAGCATTCTTGATTTCTGTCACTTTTCTTCCAATCTCGTGTTCAGCAGCCCACTTAAATCCAACGAACGATGAGTTGCTGACAATGGAATACACACCATTGGTCTACTTGCATATAGAGCACCCGCATGAAGCCTATTTTGGATTGTTTGGCTTGGTACTCTTTGACTTGTTTCCAAGAGAAACTGTCTTTAAATTTGCCTTGAATTAGCTGTTCTGTCTCGACGAGCTGTTCACAAGATATATCGGTCATTGTTTGTTGTGGTAGTTTGACGTACACTTTAGATCATGGATGTTTTGCTTTACGTTAGTTATCAGGAGAAAAAATAGTGTAATTGCGTTAGATCCATGTGTTCCTCTAATCTTTTCAAACGGTGTATATTCGATATAGAATGCTTAATATTCTTAAATTCGAAATGCTATGAAAACGATATTCGTACTCCTCCCAATTAACAAAATCCATACAATTACGAATTACGCCGCAAATTGTTGATTATGTTACTTTATATTGGTAAAAGAAAATTAATTTAAAATTATCTGTGATTGATTTAGAAATATTGATAGTTCAAGAACATGATCATATTTTTTAATGACAAAAATTATCTTTGTTAATTTAGAGTGAAAATGAATTTAAAAATAATAATGGACACAATTTTTCAGCAAAAGTTTTATGTTAACGATGTTTTTAAAGACAAGCTTTTAATGAAGTGAGAAAATAAGAAATAAGAATATATTTCAAAAATTATACCGTAAAAAGAGAACATTTCCTCCTAATTAAAATAATATCCTAAATTTAAGTGGTTATTTAATTATATATACTATATAATATTTAATATCTGCTTTCTAATTTTTAAAATAAGAAATAAAATATTTTTTGGCAAAATTATTTAAACTTTTAACTCAATTACGAATACTATACAATGAAATATTCTTCGCTTTCAAATATCTCTTTATTTTCTTATTGCTTAGAAATCATTTCATTATATATATATGCATTGTATATCAGTTTTAACGGCAGTTTGAGTATTTTTTTTCTTTTTGTGTTATTTAAACAGCTATGTGTTTTAATTTTTTTCACAAATTTAAATAGTAGTCTAAATTAGCTTGACTACAGTGTATTATTCAAACTGATTTCTATTTTTATTACCTTAAAATCTGGCGTATAACGCGCATTTTTAACACAAAAAATATGATCGAATTTTACGGGTGTCCGTTATACGCCTGGTGTAAAAACGAGAGCTTTAAAAATAAATGATGAACAGAGATAAAATTAAGCCTTCTTCATAGATCGAAATACTGTTTCTTTAAAAGAAAGGACACCTAATGGATTTAAGGGGTTGTGTACTTCTAGAAGTATACTAATTTTTCTTCTAAAGCATGGAATAACACATCAAATAAATTATTTCCGCAAACACCAAAGCATTGTATATATACTTTTCAAGTTTCATCGTAAAACAGGGGGTGCGCGTTATACGGCGAATATACCTAAAAATTAAAAACCGTAACTTGAAAATATAGATGCGCGTTATACGACTGATTTTACGGTATGTTTCAAAAATAACACAACTTGGTTGTGGATGCATTAAATGTGTTAACCCTTTAAGTTCTCCGGACGTGTATACACGTCCTGCTGAGCCGATGCTTTAGTGCCCCAGACGTGTATACTCGTTTTGCCAAAGGATGACTTTTTGTATCGTGCTGCTCTGTTTAAAACTAGTCCCAAGGTTTAGAATACATTAGCATGACATTGACAGTGCTAAAGAATTTACTTATTTCGGAGAATTGGGGAAAGAACTGGAAAAGGTATATTCCAGGCACTATGCAAATCATGACTAAACAGTTTTTCTTGTTTTTTCCTTTGAGTTTGCTCTTTTACATTCTTCATTCGCTGTCATTTTCGCTTACCATGTGTAACAGAATATTTAATGTTTTTGTACAAATGCACTGGATGTGATACTGGCTTATTTGTCCAACCATGTCTTAGGATGTATCACAGAACAGATAAAAAAAAGTTATAATTTGATTTTTTAGTATATTCTAAGTCGAGAGATATTAATTTTTTTTTTATCTTCTTTTATTTTATCCTTTTTTTTAATGTGAAAGTAAACACTTTTTAGGTGAAAAAACACATCTTTTCTTTTCTTTCAATAAACAAGTTCTGTGACAAAAACGGTGGAACTGGGGGCGGAATTTCGCCATTTTTCCTCGCCAGTTAAAGTTGATATATTAAAAATATCCAATAGAAAAAGAGATAAAGAGTAGGAAGTGTCCTGATGTATAATTTTCAGTAGTTATAAGAACAGAATTTATATGTGCGTGAGAAAATAGGAAATTGGAGGCGAATTTTAGCTTAGGTGAGCTGTATAAAAGCGACGCAATTAATTCATGGATGGGTATTAAATACTACTTTCTTGGAAATGGAAACTCTCAAAAAATTTCAGAATGTATTTTATTTCAATATTTTTAGGATAAGTATATTTTTTTAGAACATTAAAGTTCCTTACAATTAAGTAAAATTCATTTCATATTAAGGTATCCGACTACGCTCGGAACCGTGATTTTGCAAAAGCGCATAAATGGATAATTTTCATGATATTTAGTGTCACTTAGATTAGAATGCATGTATAAAATTGTTTTAAGGACATTATGACAAAATTTTTTTATTTAAATACAATATTTTGGCAAAAAGTTAACTTAGAATAATCTTTTTTCCAAATGTTCTACTTTTGTAAAAAATGCTTCTATTATAATAAAGTTTTGCCTGTATATAGCTCAGACTTTTCTACAGAGGCTCAACTAGAATTTTTGAAATATATTACTTAGAAGTAGGTTTATCCATATTTTATGACAACAGAGAGGAGCCAATTTTAAGGAAAAAACACTGATAATTATTTCAATTAATGGTAACTCTGAAAATAATGTGAATTTTTCAAAAATTCTAGTTGAGCCTCTGTACAGAGGTCTGAGCTATATACAGGCAAAACATTAAAATAATAGAAGCATTTTTCACAAAAGGAGAACATTTGTAAAAACGATTATTCTAAGTTAATTTTTTGCCAAAATATTGTATTTAAATAAATTTTTTTTGTCATATATATAATGTCCTTAAAACCATTTTATACATGTATTCTAATCTAAGCGACACTAAATATCATGACAATTATCCATTTATGAGCTTTTTTAAAATCACGGTTCCGTACGTAGTCAGATACCTTAATTCTGAAGTAAAATAATTTTTAAGACATGAATCTTAGTTATCCCCTTTTGTCGCTCAACTTTTCTGTATTTTTTTTTTTTTTTTTTTTGTATTTGGATTTACTGCGTGCGTGTCGTGTTTGCTCTCTCTTTGGCCCAGTATCTGCAATTGCATTTCTCATTTCTGAGTGAAAACCAGTTTTTTAAAAATTTTAGTGTACAAATTTTCACTTTCTTTTATTGAATATAGCTAGGAAAATAAAATTTGAGAACTATTACTCTTTGAAACAAAATACCCTTAAATATAAAAACCTCCCTTTATTTGATATTCAAATACACGCCGAATAATAATTCTTGTATACTTTTTAAGATATTGTCATCTGCAACCAAATAAAAGGAAAGACATTGATTAAGACATTAAACATATACGAGGGAAAAAATCAAAACATGTGAGAATGTCGAAGCTAGGATTTGTTACATCAATGAGCAAAAAAATAGTACGCAGCAACCACATACAATCATATGTGATCTATCATAGCTGTTCCACACATCACTCGATCAAATGTATCATTTCTTATGTTTCAGATATTGTTATGCAAATTTTGTTGGAACAGAATTTAATAGCCTTCATTTGAATGACAATATCCATGTTTGTCATCAGCCATTATTTGCAAGAGTTTTATTATTCCGTTTCACCAGATGTGATGATATTTATAACTCTTGTGTGTGTGAATATTGTTTCTACTCATTCAAAATTTACATTCATAATGATTATACATAGCACGGGTAAAAATAACTTGGTATTAATTTTTTCGAAAAGTAATTTGGGATTGAATGCGGTAATAATATAATTTAATATTTCTATTTGCTTTAATTCTTTTTCTGTTGTACATGAAAATCCGCAAAAATTATAGGTATAAGCAATGGCAATGGATTTTAACACAAATAATATTAATGCTATTAATGCATTCAAATAACATTTTTATTGAATGTTTAGTAAACACGAGATGATGGATTAAATGTTTGCGTATTACTGACGTTTAAATGGCAACGCTGTGCTCGAAAGCCTGGGGTAAAGTATTAAGAAAAGAAAATAGAGATTATATGCTTCATATTAGGTACTCCAGCAAAAATAGTTCTTAGCAAAAGAAAACAAATAAGTCTTTACTCTTAAAATATTCGTTTATTAGTTTCAATTTGGATACGTGTTTTAATATGTA
Source organism: Trichonephila inaurata madagascariensis (assembly GCA_019973955.1). Lineage (NCBI taxonomy): Eukaryota > Metazoa > Arthropoda > Arachnida > Araneae > Nephilidae > Trichonephila > Trichonephila inaurata. The sequence continues at coordinate 312,246 of BMAV01008129.1, read as the reverse complement.
AATAACATGTAAATAACTGATTATTAATCACGCCAAGAAACATTTGAAATCAAATGCTACTGACTTGTGTGATTTTTATTTAAGAAGATATATGAATTATTATTAACGTTTTTACATTTTTTTGCAGAAACGAAGTAAAATTTACTTTTTATAAAGATATAATTACAACTGTCATTTTTTAAAGAAAGATCTTCATAGTTGTGTTATTAGTATGTAATAAAAGGCGATTAAATAATAGATAAGATTGTAGAATAAATTGAAATACTTTCTGAATTCTAGCGGTAGATGATATAAGATAATAAGTCAAATTAATGTTATATGGATATACTTTACTATTAATTTTATAGTGCATAAGGAAATGCAAATTATAAAGCTTAAATTGAAAAATATTGCGTTTGTGCTATTTTTTATTCCTTCGTTTAAGTTTTTTCACGTACTATGCAAACAACATTATTAGAATAACAATTCCCCGCCACATAACAAAATTCCTTATTAAGCACATGAAATCATATAGTTAAGTTAATTTCATGAATGTCATTCTAAAACAATACTTCTTTTCAACTCAAATTAAGCAGTAATCAGTTCTGTATATAAATGGGAAAAGTGTACTTTATTTTGAAGTGGAATCCTTTTAAATTAGTTTTGCCTTAATTTTAAGCATTTGAACTATTATTAAACTATTGTTTTATCATTTAAGTGTAACAAATAAAAAAGTAAAAAAAAAATGGACGGATTCAAATATTTTTAGCCTTTATTAATATGTTCAGTGAAATTTGAGAAAGAAAATATAACTTATAAAATTACTTGAAAAGTTTCAAATAATTTTATAACATGTCATTTAGAAAAAAATGACTCAGTATTATTTTAAAAACTTAATGCATAACTCCTAGAATATGAAATAAACCGGCGTACACATATACTCGAATAAATCATTTTACCTCAATAATAGCTTTCTCAGTATAATTTTTAGATATTCGAATATCCATGCTTTTATCAATTTTTAAACAATACAGCATCGATTATTAACATTTATGTATGTGTGAACTAAATATAATAACCATATTCTGTATAAAATTGCTTAATGTATCAGACTACGTTCGGAACCATGATTTTGCAAAAGCGTGTAAATGGATAATATTTATGATATTAAGTGTCACTTAGATTAGAAAACGTATATAAACTGGTTTTAAGAAAAGTATTACAATAAAAAATGATTTAAGTACACTATTTTGACAAAAAAAGAACATAGAATGACCCATTTTCAAAATATTCTCCTTTCATGAAAAATGCATCTATTATAATATTATTTTGCCAGTATAGAGCTCAGACCTCTGTACAGAGGCTCAACTAGAATTTTTGAAATACATAACTTAGAAATGGGTTTATCCATGTTTTACGACAACAGAGGATAGAAATTTTAAGAAAAAAACGCCAATAATTATTTCAATGGGTTGTAACTCTGAAAATAATGTGAATTTTTAAAAAATCATAATTGAGCCTCTGTGCAGAGGTCTGAGCCATACACAGGCAAAATATTATTATAATAGAAGTATTTTTTACAAAAAGAGAACATTTTGAAGAAAAGTTTATTCTAAGTTAATTTTTTGCCGAAATGTATTTAAATAATTTTTTTTTGTCAAAATGTCCTTAAAACAATTTTACACATGTATTCTTATCTAAGTGACGCTAAATATCAAGAAAATTATCCATTTATGCACTTTTTTAAAATCATGGTTCCGAACGTAGTCGGATACTTTACCGTATAAATCAGTGTTTCTCAATCTGTGGGGCGCGCCCCCCTGGGGGGGCGCGAGCATATCGAAAATAAAAGGTTAAAAAAAATTAATTTACTGGAATGAAAAAAAAATACTTTCTGATATAATAAAAAAATACAGATTTACATTGATATGATTTATATATATCATCTGGTGAAAAAAGGTCATCAAAAATAAAAGATTCTACTTTGAACGCTCATTAGCTATCTTTGATCCTATAACTAAATAAAAAAAAATATTTTGTTTTCTTTACTGTAATCCTACGATGAGAGATTTTTTTATTACGTTTCTTTTAATCTAAAATATTACTTTTGCTGGTTTTCAAACTTACTGGTATGGTTTCATGCATCCCTTTTTTTTAGGGAAGTTGTAAACTATAAAATTCTGTTGCGTTTTTTTTTCACAATGTGAAAGAGTTTTATGATACATGTATAAGCATATTGAGCACTTTGAAGGATTAATTGACCCAGATTTAATTTAAGAGTATACTGAAACATATAATACAAAAATCGTTAATTCTGGGAAAACTGTTTATTTGTTACCAATGACCTTGACAGAGAATCCTCTAATATGACAGTCTTAATGGGAGCTAAAATGAATTGATAACATATCTCCTTTTTTGGGAGTGGCAAACGTTTTTTTAGAATCTTAAGGTACTTGTTTAGACCAAGTTCCCGGCACGACCACTATTTTTCAAAAATATTTTCTTGAACATGCTGCATTGTTCCCTAAGAATAACTTAGTGGTTTTAATTGTGATGTGTTGTACGACTGATTATGGTTTATAAATGTAAATTAGCAGAATATAAAAAAATAATTGGGAATCTGTGATCTCTCTGAAAGGAAATTGAAGCTGATCAAACAAGGGAAACATTTGCTGAAATAATGCATATTAATCATGTTAGCGAAAGTAAATTTGAAAAAAAAGCAATAAACATGAAACGAAAGGAAAATTTTCAATAGCTACATTAAGAACCTTATCAAGAAAATATGAAGCCATAAGTGTACCGCAAAATGCACTTCACCCTGTCAAAAAGACACAAGCAAGAAAAAGTCCAACAGGATATTTTTCGATCATCAAATAACATTAAAAATACAATAACGTGAACAAAATGTGACAGTTTTGCTTGCAAATAACTTACCTGTAATTTTAGCAAAAAGTGTCTGTGATTTGTGNTATTGTGAGGAGGTACTTCTTCCCCATCTGCATCTTTTCCGAGGTGCCATTGGCCCAGACTTCATATTTATGGATGACAATGCACTGCCACATCGCACTCTTGCTGTTGAGGAGCTGCTGGAAAGTGAAGAAATCACTCGAATGGATTAGCCAGCGTGCTCCCCAGATTTAAATCCCATCGAACATGTGTGGGATGCTTTGGGGAGACGTATGGCCACACGCTTACATCATCCGGAGAACAACCAACAACTCAAACAGATGTTGATTGAGGAATGGGCACTCCTACCTCAAGAAATGTTGCACCAGCTGGTTCTGAGTATGCGGAGACGGTGCGAAGCAACCATTGTAGTAAGGGGAGGGCGTATACCATATTAAGGAACATCTGCTTGTTGTTATTCCTGTTGGATAGACAATCATGAGTCACGATACTATGCGTTCAATAAAGCTTGTTTTTGTTTGACTCCATACCGTATGCGTTGTATTCCTTTTTCAGCGCCGATGCTTTTTCGTCATCCTTTACGTACATAATACTCTCCCTCATTTCAGAATTTCATGTCTCTCAGATGATTTTTCGTGAAGTTATGGCAATAAACCCACCTGTTGCTTAAGTTTCGCACACCAGTGTATTTAAGAATTTAAAAGTCATAAACAAGAGCTAAAACTTCCTAAAGTGCCCAAATTTAAACTGAGAAATATTTTTTTATGAGCAAACATGGCTATTTTTACCTTAAGTTAGTATTATTATCATTTTGGACATAAATGTTTTGCATTTCAGAACTTTTGTGAAAATATTAGGTTAAGATTAAGCTTATTAAACTGTCATCGCAACAAATTCTTTTGAATTAAAAGGATTATTTTCAATCATATTTAATTAAAATAATGTTTTATTGTTTAACATTCATCGGAAAATAACATATTAAAAAATTAGAGTTTTACGGGTAATTTTAATTTTTTGTTTTATGCCTTTGCAAACTTTATATGCGTTTTTTTCATTCATTCTCTTTTGAAGGTATAAGTGTTTTCTAAGCACTAAGGCTTTTTTTTGTTCAGAATAGAGCCTTGAAATTTTTCTCGTTACTTTTTTAAAAAGTGCTAAAGTTACTATTTATAATAAGTGTGTGTTTGTACTTACGTACGCACGTAAGAAGTTATACTTCTCTGGCGTAACAAGATTAAAATCTATCTAAAATAACTTGAACAGGGAAAGCTGGTCCAAGTGTGAAAGGTGGTCATGACCAGAGTTGAACGATACTAATCTTCAGTAAACTGTACCAGCCAAACCTGAGATAATCACGATTTAAATAAATTTAAACACCCCAGCACACAGGAACAATAGGACCAGTAACATGGGTGGGGGTATCACACTGTATCTGGAGATGAAGTGAAACGAATGTGACACCCGAGACCTCATATTAAATGTCTTGGCGGGAAGAATCGTTCCTGAGAAAATTAAGACAGCCGCCTGAAGAGCCACCGAGATATGTGGTCATTTTAAAATAATTGAAACATTTAAAACAATTAAATAAAATAGAAGCAGCGCACACCGAGCAACTCGAAACTTAGCCTCTCTGGTTATGATGAAATACAAGAATTTATTCGAACTAGTCCGGAGTCTGTAGTTGCCAATGGGGTGGCGCTATCTCGGGAAAGGAAACCGAAAGTAACTCCCCCGGGGGGAACAACTGTGACGTTAATGGTCACGCACATCTCAACGATTCACAGAGTAGTAGGTGATCCCAATGTTTCAATCTTCTATATCACTGTAATATCGCGACGCAATCAAAAGATCGAACCCCATAGGAATAACATGGGGAGTCTAATTTTAGTGATAACGCCCTCCTAGGCCCACTATCTACACACGAGTTATAACAGATGAAAGAACTTAACGAGGAGAACCTATGGTCCGAGTTTCATTAACGAAGCTCAAAACTCCTCGGAGCTATGCGGGATGGAGTTTAAAAAATTTGAAACTCTAAAATAATTTTAAAATGTTAAATATGGGTGAAGGTATGGAACTATGGTCTTGAAGAAATATATCTAGGATGCTCATAGGTAGAATATTCGAATCCAGATAGTGCGGTTGACCAAGGCTAAATAGGATTCGATTTATTACTGGGGAAGGCCTGTAGGGGGGAGGAGTCTCGGAGAGGACCAATTCCAAGTAAGGCTCGCGCTAATACGAAAATATGGTGGACCTCCAAAAATCAAATCTCAAACTCAATTCCTTTGGAGGGTAAAAGCTTTTCCAGTCCCCATAGGATTAACAAAAGAAGATGATATATTAGTACTTAAGCCCTCCCCATGCCTATACAATAGGAATGAAGTAGATGACTGGATGGGTCACGTCGAGTGAAACAGTTGGTTCAAATCTCAATTCCGAGACTCGAACAGGAGCCAAGATATTGTGAATTTAAAATTTAATAAGTTTAAAAAAGTTTTAAACAATTAAAACCTATGGAAGATAAAGCCCTATGAAAATGGAATCATACTAACTCTTGAAGAGCAGATAGAGAGGGATCGAATGAGATAGGTCCGAATGGACTGTCAGGCTTGGATGTCGAGATATTGGACAAAAAGCTGTAGAGGGAGGAAATACATCGGGGGGGGGGGGGGGGGCCCAAAAGATATGGTTTATAGCAATAGTTATTACGATCCCCGAAAACCAGTCCCCTAGCACCAAAAAAATGGTATGTTAAAATATTAGACAACGGTAATCGATGCCGTGACGGTATGCGCGTGCATCGTAAAGATTTACTCTCATCCATTTTCCCAAACGCGCAATAAGAAGAATAAATTCAAAAATCCGTGTTATTTCCAGGTTTTTCTAGAAAAATAATTAAAAATCAACCAGAGAAAATAGATTTTCAAGCCCATACTAACTTTTATTTGCAATAATATATAAGGAACTTAAATAACTTTAAAAATGACTAAACATTTTTAAAAGTTGAGCATTTTATAAGATTCTGAAAAACCTTCAAAATGTTTTTATTTTTTAAAATTGCAAAACAATTTCTGGCCAAACTGATTTTTCACTTTCAGAATCATCTTCAAAATGTAATCTGAATATAAATCATTTTTTTTTCATTGTTATACTATCTCCAAAAAAAAAAATGTTTTGTAAAGCATACTTGTGTTACCTTAATGTAATTTTTAAAGGTGAGAATTTTAATAGATCTATGAATATCTGAATTTCTAGTGTACATGTTTGCATGTGTACAATCATCCTCAATATTATATTTTCAGAGATTTCGAGAAGTGTGTGGCGGTGTGATATCTATATGAACTAGTACCAACATCACGCGTTGACGATCGTTTTGGCGTGATTGGTTACGTACTTGCGTTCGGAACGGAAGGTACCCAGATCGAATCTCCTTCCTTCATTGGTGACCCGGACGTGATTTGAACACGCAACCTTCTGTTCTGGAGTCCAGAACGAATCTCCTTCCTTCAAGTGTATCATCATTATTTGCTGCATATCTCCATAAAGGACAATCGTAACTCACAATGGGCTGAAAAACAGCGGTACAAAGAAGTACTTACAAGGGGAGGGCACGACTAAGGAAATTCATTTGGGATCAAAACTTGGTGTAATAGTAGTACTCTTTTAGGGTGTTCACCCCTCAATGTAATTCCTTCGAATGGCCAGTCAATTCGGAGAAATCAGCCTTCGAAATTCATGCTTAGCTTTTATACAATTAAATTTTAATTTTCCGCAACGAGTTCGTAGCTTGATTGTTAAATCGTCTGCTTTCTATGCTAGAGGTTAGGGTTCGATTCCACGC